>JAZGTK010009972.1:0-16771 GCA_036877625.1 Ambastaia sidthimunki | reverse complement strand
ACACTCACACACACACACTCACACACACTCACTCACACACACTCACACACACACACAGACACACAGACACACTCACACACACTCACACACACACACACAGACACACACACACACACATGCAGATAATTCTCACATTAGCCACGAGCTCAGACAGCAGACTGATGTCATCTTTCCTATTATCACTATATATCATATGCAGATCCGCATGCATTACAGTTTGTCAGTACAGACTGCATGCAATCAGGCTTTCTGTTAAACTCTCATTTAAAGAGTCACGTGAGTCACATAATAAAACCTTAATGCAACTGAAAGTGTGACAGTAGTGTTCTGTCCTCAGCATCACATTCAGTGTTGTGTTAAATAAAGCCTGTGACGTGTTCACAAACACCCAAGTGCAAGAATGACAACTAACTAAACTAAACGTCAACCATTTCAATTAAAGACTACATTATAAAAACTCTTATTAGAGTCACTAGTAAAAGATATTTCAATTCAATTTTATTTATATAGTGCTTTTTACAATATTGCATTGCTTCAAAACAGCTTTACACATAATGAAAACTAAACATATATGGTTTTATTGCAAATGATATTGTTCATTATGAGACTACATTAGTAGTAACATTTGGGTATTTCTGAAACTGTATCTGGATTAAATTGTAAATCTGGACACATTGTAAAAAATTTGTACTACTGTGATTCTTTAACAAATCAGTATTTTTCTCCAATAAAAAATACTCAGAATTTTGATCTTGTGCTGAAGGAAAGTGAGAGTTTAAGCAGCTCACCTGTTGGGAGTTTGTGACGATTTTCCAACAGCCACAGAAAAAGTTTGGCAAAGTTACAGTTGCACACCCAGGGGTTTCCCTCCAGGCGGATCACCCGCAGGGAAGGCAACTGGCTCAACACCTCCACATCCAGTCCAGAGAGAGCGTTTCTCTCCAGCTCCAGCTCTCGTAAGGAGGTCAGGCCCAAGAAGGTGTCCTTGCTAACCATGTTCAGAAACGGGTTGTTACCCAGCCGCAGCTTGACCAGACTTTGGGACTCCCCAAAGGTTCCGGTTGGGATTTCCGTCAGGTTGTTACTCCCCAGATCCAGATAGACCAACCTGGAGGATGGGGTGAGAGTCCCGGGCTCCAGTTTAGTGAGAGAGTTATTCCTTAAATCCAGATAGACCAGGTCACTGTACAGAACCAGGAAATCAGAGGGAATCCAGGGAATCCAGTTATTAGACAGGAGAAGTCTCCGTACGTCCAGAGGAATGGAGTTTGGAAGACGGGTGAGTTCTTGACCTGTGCAGTCCACAGTATGATGGTCTGGACATAAGCAGCTGGGTGGACAGTTGTACCCCAAAGTTAACAAGGTAGAGGACAGCAAGGCAAGGAAAGACTGAAGCCAGTAGACACATGAGAACATTGTAAAGAGGGTGAGGAAGAAGGGGAGACTGGGGGGATTGGAGAAGGGGGGAGGGGTAATAAAGGGGCAGGAAGTGAGATACTAGAAAAGAGGTCCAGGCAGCATCTGGAGATCAAGGTTGTGGTGAGGACATCTTTCTGTGTCTCCTACATCACAATCTAACAAAAGCACTAGATGATGCAGCAGTGTGAGTCCTGTGACAGCCTGCTGGCTCTGAGCATGAAGAGGGAGGAGTTACAGTGAGAGAGAGAGAGAGAGACAGAGAGAGAGATTAGCAGAGAGGTAAACAGAGACGAGTGAACCACAGAATGGGAATGGCTGGAGGAATGGAGAGGGGAGGGATGAGGGGGGTGTGACAGTTCGGTTGGTTTAACTCACGATCTGTGACAGCGGGAAATTCTGCCTCTTTAATTTAACACATTGTACAGATCACGGATCATTTGCTTCATGTGTTGATGGTGTAGCAGCTGAAGAACACACACGATCAGACTGTGTCGTGACTCTTCTGTGCTTGAGGAAGCTGAATCCACAGATAGAATCACATGCAAACACATTCAGTTTCTTCTGTCTGGCCATTCAGTCGCTGTGGTGTCTGAATACATATTCTGGCTCCATTGTCATGGCGATGCGTGTGCTGATTAACACGCAGCTGTGTGCACAGATTACTGCCCTGCAAGTGTGACATGATGAACATGAAGACATTAACACACAGTCATGAACAAGCCTCTGTTTTTACATCTGAATGTACCGGCTGTGTTGGAAATCACTCGCTCTGAGCTGCATGTTTAAATGAACACAGAAGAAGTGACAGTACCTCTCTCTCCAGAGCTGGTGAAGGCATCATTGCTTATGGGCTTTCCAGCTGTTGATGTTTATTTGTCCTCTGTGGTCTGAATGCATGTTGCATGTGGTCCTGTGCGGCTGTAAATCACAGAGCAAACACATGCTGTAACACAGACCAATGACATCACACAACACTCGCACAGACCAATGACATCACACAACACTCACACAGACCAATGACATCACACAACACTCACATGGACCAATGACATCACACAACACTCACACAGGTCGTATCCTAACCTTGACCCTTCTGACAGACTCTAACCCTTTAAATCCCATTCATAACATTTAAACATCAAAAGTATTTTTGTGGTGTATTTTTAAAAGACATAAGCTGGTTTTAAATGTCGTGTTTAGTAAAGATGACATGCAGAATATCTGATACATGAATTAATGATAAATAAGTCACTGGCTGTCTGACACTGTGAACACTAATAAAAAAATAATAATATTGTGCATTATGATGAAAAAATCAATGCACAATAAAATGTCTTCATAAAGACTGATATACATCATCACGATACATTGAGTTAATACTATCTGTGCACGTTCAGTTGAATGTAATATAAACGCAACAAGTTTATTTGTGATTGATCAGTAATATCTGCTGATGCAAACAACAGCGATTATAAATAAAAGTCCCGGTTACATGTTGTTTTACCTGCTTATAAAAGTGAAAATGTTACGACAATGTCCACATGTACTCATAACAGATATAAACACACACTCGAGCATGAAAACAACACTTCAACATCTGAAAGAGTTTCTCACATCAACTTCATGAACATTAAATCGGAAGATGAAGGTTTTCAGCCTCAGGTCTGTTTCTCTCCATCACGCCTGAATGCTTCACATTAAACGCATTTATTGAGCTTTGTGTTGTTCTGACTTTAAACGGTATATAATACACGTGTTAAATGTTGTGTTTACCTCTCTGCAGTCTGAAAAGTGTGTAAAGTAACCTGCAGTTTAATGTTTCAAACGGAGATGGCGACAGAGAGGCAAAAGTTATCAAAGAAAAAGGGTAAGTCATAAAAATGTTCTGTTTTATAGCACTGATCATGTTAGATATATTATACGTGTGTTTTCTCAGTGGCTGGATTTACAGCGTGTATGTGATGAATGTGATGTATGTGATGTATGTGATGTATGTGATGAATGGGGCTGTGGCTTGTGTCACAGCAGAAGCAGAAGCTGCTGTTATCTCAGTGTTTGTTTGTCTTCAGCATGAGCATCACGAAGTCCAGATCAAGTTTTTATATAATGTATGTCTTTCTCAAAACAGAAAACTGTGTCTTGCACAAAAAAAATCATTTTATTTACTAGTGACAGTAGGTGCTGTGCAGTGATGAGTCAGAATCAAAGGATTATATATAAATATTAAAAATATATAGTAATATAAATAGTAAACACATCAACATTTGTAAACGTTTACTTACTAATATTTAATATTAGTAATATTTGTCTGTTTAAGACAATCACATACAGCAGAGTTTTAGAAGCGCCCGCTGGAGGGCAGCATTGATCTTCTCACTGTCGGCTTGTGTGACGAGCGCACAGAGACACTGAACAGCAACAGTAGACAGAATATTACTTCTCGTGTTGCATATTTCCTGCACAAAACAGACTCACCCTGAACCCTGAGAGTCTCAGACAATTCAAAAAACACTTATTCTATGTTTAACCACCTCTGCTAGTCAGAAAGTATGACCATCAGATCAGATTATATATGTATATCAGAATATAGAATTATTTTAATGCCATTGATGTACACTAGAAGAGAAATAGACACCAGGTTATAATCTATTTCTCTTTGGACATGAATCATGGCATAAATGTCTCTTCTTGTGCTCTTCATTTGCGACACACCAAACAATTAATCTATTGCAACACTGTAACTCATCAGCACATAATCATAAATGTTGCTTATATATTTCAGACTCTCCAAACAGAATGTTCACTGTAAACCTTTATTCAGAGGGATTCATGTTTTTCAGTCTAATCCAAATTCTTCAGTCCACAGCAAAAACCACTTTCAGTAGTTACTGGTGTTCCACTGTTGTGTGGCTGATCCAGGACACCAGCACACATACACAAAGTTGTGAATTTCTGCCAGTTTCTGCCACAGTGGCATTCAGTGCTTTTGTGTCGTCTGAATGAACACTTTGTGAGGGACTCATTCTCTGTTTCACAGCTTTCTGTGAGTAGACAGGAGTCTCTAGTTGGACCTCATGAAAGAGAGAGAACAGTAAAACTGAGGGTGAAACTCTCTGTAGGTGGAATGTCTCTGTTAGTCTGTGTCCAGTGTTTTGTCATTGTTTATGTGAAAGTTCCCATTTAATCCACAAGGAGATCTTTCATTCAGTGCCATGAGTCTGAATCACTGCCAGAGTGAAAAATGACCGAGATGAAAACAAAGATCAGCTGGTGGGGATGTTTGTTATATTCAGGCTGGTCAGGACATGTTAAACCTGACTGTCTCTGCTTATGAACTAACTGACCCCAAATCAGTGCATGGTGTTTTAAAGTTCTGCATTCAGATCAACACTTGAGACCTTTTGCTATGAAAATATCTACATATTCTGTTAGATGATGACAGATTTGTAATGACTGATTATTTAATTGTCCTAAAGCCACATGCAGATTACAGTGATGGAGGACAGTTAGGTCAGAGTTTTGTAGTGTTGTTGAGACTGTTGAAGGATTAAGTTTAAAGTCAGTGAGAGTGAACCTCTCTCTGAGGTCACATGATCAGAGATTACAGTACATGTCCTTCACAGGAAAACATCATCAGCAATACTGTAAATGATGTTAGGTGTGTAAATCAACAGCTCTCTCGCTCTCTCTCTCTCTTTGAATGGATTATGTAATAAGAGGATAATGCAGTAGCAAGTTTGTGTTTGCATACAGTTTTGCTGGATTTTTGACGTAATAGATGAAAACGATGACAGAGTGAGACACTGACAGCTTACCAAACTTCTCTTACATATAAAGTTTATAATAGTTGATTTGAGAGTTAATCTCTCTGATAAACAGCAGATTTCCTCCTGACTGACAGTTAATGGTTCATTTGTTTTACATTAGAAATTGTCAATCACTATAAAATCATAATTGAATCAATTAATCATTCTACACAATATAAAGATGCCAGAAATGAACACTGTACATGTCCTGATATATCCTGTAATATCAGATCACTATCAGAACACTAAACGTCCTTTCGCAACTGTTATTAAGCGTTTTTCTCAGATAACAAACTCAGTTTTTATAGTATGGCGATGTATTGTGATTTATTTTATTTAATGTAATTCATTTATTGGTGAATGTAAAACTTTATGTATGATATTTGATGATGATTTTATGCTGATGTTTGTTTTGTGCAGGTATAAATCACGAGGATTGTCCAGATTAAAATCGACGCGTATTACGTCATTTAATTGAATACGTGCGGCCAATCGTTGCGCCCGTTTCCAAACGTGTCTTTATACGCATCACTGTAACCAAGCAACAGCCAATCAGAGCCCGTGTAGGAGAGTTTATATCAGCTGCGTTATTGCGCGTGTGACAGTGTGATGAGCGCAGCTGTGTGAATAACTTACATCAGCATGACGACTCAGATCATTCACTGTGCATTAAATGCTTTGGCTTTCTGAACTGTTTTTGTTAGTTGGACTTTAAAACCGCAGTTTCACACGAAAACAAGGAGGAAATATATTTACTTTAGTTGTTTTATTTTTTAATTTCATCATGGACTCTAATAAACAGGTAACGCAGTTTCACTGAAGTGATGAATCTACTGCGCTAATGCTGGATCACAGATTAACACTATTATTTAAATGATAAATGTTAATGTCATTTTATAATCTTCTCTAATGTTTTAAATATATTCATTTATACTGCAGATAGCGACCAAACACATTCAACACTCGTTTGAGTTTCGCGAATATTTTGTAAGATGAATAATGAAGTTAATTCATTGTTATATTGAGATAAATAGTTGTTTGAGAACAGAATAACTGCGAAATACAATCATCTGTGTTATTAAAGCGAAATGCTGACAAATACTTATTCTTGAAAACAGAATATATGAATGTTTTAGTTGTATTTACTGGCGGACACATTAATTCAGTGCAGCTTTAAAATTATTGTGTGTTCACTGAGATTGATCCCATGACCTTCTGTTGCAAGCATCATATTTTGAAACAGCTTGCTTAGTAAACATACATGTAGTTTAATTATAGAAAAAATTGTTTATTATAGTGGGGGGCCAGAAGACCACTGCACTGCTTATTACTTGTGAGAAGGACTGCTGTAAACTCTTTCTAACGTAAACACATTTTCTTCAGCTCAGTCAATCTTGTGTCTTATTTTCTGCCCGTTCATTTCATTGGGAATGTCTGTCTCTGGCTGTTTAAGTTTGAATGACTCATTCATGTAGATTTCTGAAGATGGTCAAATGTTTTTATCACAGTGAAGAGTTTGGTAAAAACATCTAAACCTGTAACAGTTGTTTTATATCACATTTCTGTAAGATTTATATCACTTAAGGCCACAGCTATCCAGCTAACACTCTAAATGCACTTTAATTCATTTCTTCAGTATGAACACGTGTTTCAGTGTGTGTGTGTTCAGAGCAGATCATGAGTGACATACGTGAACCTGTCAAAACACCTGCTGTGTGTGGTTTCACTCTCCTGAAGCTTATCAGACTATTCAAAGACACTGATGTAACCTTCTTACACTGAGAATAACTAGAATCTGCCATCTACTGTATGATAGGGAAGAAATACTGTGTGTCTGTATATAAACTTCTGTCTTTGCTCCTTAAGACAAATAAATAAAAATCTTACATACATCACATGAATCAGGTATTAAATATATGTTTTATATGTAACTGGATAAAGTTTTCTTTTAGTAAATACACAGGTAGCACATTGGTGTCGAATGTCTCTAAATATAAGTATATTTATGTACAGTAAGGATGCGTATGAGTACATACAGTACAGAGTCAGATGCCAGGGTGACAGTTACATCTGACTGTACTGTACGTGCTGGATCTCAAAGTGTGTGTGTGTATTTTTGTGAGCCCAGATCTAATAGGATTACACTTATCAACTTTAAGCTACAGGGTTTCCCTCTTTTAGCATCTTACATGTTAGCATGTTTCAGTGTTAGGGGTCAGGTAATCTCAAGTGGGGGGTTAGTGGGGGTCCATATTTCTGTGGGATAAACTGTACAGTGTTTACATGGTATCTCAGACTGTATCAGAATAATTTCATCACTGCACACAGTCTGATATCTTAATAGCTTCACACATGCAGGTACAGTCATGTGACATGAAGTCATATTGTCATTCAACAGCACAATGTCTGCATTACTGTGGCATGAATATCAGCAGGACTTTGTTGTTGATCTTCTCTCGCAGCAGTTAACTCTGTATCTGATGGTGGCTGTTGGCACTGCTACGATTGGATCCCTGCAGTTTGGATACAACACAGGAGTTATTAATGCACCACAGAAGGTGAACTTATACTGTACCTGTACTGTACTGTACTGTACTACACTGTACCACAGACATGACACGTGTCATTTCAAATAATCACTTATATGTCAGTATATGCATATTGATAAATAGATAAAATGGAATAAAAAAAATATTATTTGAAGGTTTCACATGTAATTCTCGTGATTTTCTTCATATCTGCACAGTAGTGGTGTTTTTATGGTAATGTTGACTGTATTATGTAATGTAGCTAATGCTGATTAACTGTTAACTGTATGAGGTAAATCCTCTAGTTTAGCTTGTTAAGATGCAGAATGCTGATTCACACATGAAGAGCTCAAATTATAGACAAACACTTACTGAAACTTCTCAGAAGAGCAGTGTGAGATCTCTCCTCCATTCCACTAAAGGACACACAGTTCAGTACTGTATACTGTACACTGACAGTGTAAACTTATAGTTTTAAAGTTTGTTATTGTGCTTTTATTCTCGTGCCACAACAATGAGTCAAAGTTTGGCATTTAAATCCCTCATATCAATATATATAATATATGAAAAATATGAAATGATATCATATCATTTTTGTTATTTTGTTTTCTGTCAGATCATTGAGAGCTTCTACAATGAGACGTGGCACAGCAGATATTCAGAGCACATCTCGTCTGGCACGCTCACAACACTCTGGTCCATATCTGTGGCCATCTTCTCTGTAGGTGGCATCGTGGGCTCCTTCTCAGTGGGGCTGTTTGTTAACCGCTTCGGCAGGTAACTTCATTATCCAGCCAGAAGATTTACGTGATGCATGAACATGATCTGTCCTCGAACCTTCTGCTCTCTGGTGTTTAACAGGAGGAACTCAATGCTCATTGTGAATGTTCTGGCCTTCATAGCTGCTGCTTTCATGGGTTTCTCCAAACTGGCTGAATCCTGGGAGATGCTCATAATGGGACGCTTCATTGTGGGTCTGTACTCTGGCCTGTCCACAGGCTTTGTGCCGATGTATGTGGGAGAAATTGCTCCAACTTCATTCCGTGGAGCGCTGGGAACTCTTCATCAGCTTGGTATTGTTATTGGCATCCTCATGGCACAGGTGAGTTCATGTGTTTCTGTTTTTAAAAACATCTTTAACACTCAGAACGGCTTTGTGGATGTTTTGATGGAATCAATCACTCTGTACAGAGCTCCTCCCCCAGAGGACTGATTGATCATTGGCTCTTTCTACTGGAAGGCGGGGCATCCCTCACGAGAGCATTTGTTAATACATATAATTTATGGTTTCATTTCATTCTGTAGATCTTTGGCATTAAAGAAATCATGGGGACCTCCACACTGTGGCCCTTTTTGCTGGGCTTCACGTTTATTCCAGCCATCCTGCAGTGTGTCCTGCTGCCCTTCTGTCCTGAGAGCCCACGCTACCTGCTGATCAACCAGAACGAGGAGGCCAAAGCCAAGAGCGGTCAGTTCTAACAAACCCTTTAATTCATTCATTGTGCACATGACCGTTGATTTCTCTTCCAGTGAGATGTTTTGGCTATAAACTTTCAGCTGACTGACTCTGATCTTTTCCAGTGCTGAAGAAGCTGCGTGGAACTGAAGATGTGGATGCAGACATGCAGGAGATGAGAGAGGAGAGCAGACAGATGATGAGGGAGAAGATGGTGACCATCCCCGAGCTGTTTCGCTCCTCGCTGTACCGTCAGCCCATCTTCATCGCCATCATGCTGCAGCTGTCCCAGCAGTTGTCAGGAATTAACGCTGTGAGCTTCCCTGCTTACCTCTTTATCCATCCGTCCGTCCATCCCTCTAGCCATCCATTCATCTGTCCATCCATCCATGCTTGTTACATTAGATGAAGAGTTCAGGGTTACAGATGCTCCAGTGAAAGTATAAATGCTAGTTTTCTGTCTTTCAGGTGTTTTATTACTCGACGGGTATATTTGAGGATGCAGGAGTGTCTGAGCCTGTCTATGCCACCATTGGTGCTGGAGTTGTTAACACAGCCTTCACAGTTGTGTCAGTAAGTAAAAGAAAACGTGTTCTTCTCGTATTCATGAAGGCTGGTTTAGACTCTGTGAATGTGTTCTGGTTAGTCTGATGAGTTCTTCTGTATTGTAGCTCTTTATAGTGGAGCGTGCCGGCCGGAGGTCGCTGCATCTCATTGGGCTGATGGGAATGGCCGTGTCTTCTGTTCTCATGACTGCTGCTATGGCGCTGATAGTATGTATATGCTTAAATGAAAGTACAGTACGTACAGTATTAGTCTTTTAAGTGTATACTATAAGGTGTAATGATACATATTCATTTATTTCCAGAATCAGGCTAAATGGATGTCGTACGTGAGCATTGCAGCCATCTTCAGTTTTGTGGCATTCTTTGAGATCGGACCGGGACCCATCCCATGGTTCATTGTGGCAGAACTCTTCAGTCAGGGGCCCCGACCGTCTGCCATCGCCGTCGCTGGTTTCTCCAACTGGTTTGCCAACTTTCTGGTGGGAATGTGTTTCCAGTATGTTGAGGTATGGAAACAGGAAAAAGGTTACAATCTTCCTATATTACTTCAGATCTCATGTTGTCTTCTCACTTCTCCTTTGCTAGCATCTGATGGGCCCTTATGTTTTCATCATCTTCACCGTTCTTCTGCTCATCTTCTTCATCTTCACCTACTTCAAGGTCCCTGAGACCAAAGGCCGAACGTTTGATGAGATCTCTGCAAGCTTCCGTTCTGGGGCTGATAAATATACCAGAGAAGATCTGAACACCCTGGGATCAGACTCCCAGCTCTGAACATCACAGACTAACTAGTGGCTGTTCTTGGCTATAGAACAGGGGTGTGTTCACAATGTCACCTTAATACCCCTACTAGGAGAGCAGTAAGTCATGCAGTATGTTTAGTGTGCACAGTATGCACATTTATATGCGTATGACTCACTTCATTGGCCAAAAAGTGCAGAATTCAGCCAGCTGCTGTTCTCCAATGCTTTATACTTGAGTCCCTTTTAATTAAGAAAGGCGTATCGTGCCTAATGAACTAAAACAATATCAAGCCATCTTCATTACTCTTCATGCCACTAGACTAAATATAAATACTCTGCTAAAATGTATTTATATTCAAAATGAATCACCACAAAAATGACCATATTATGAAGATCGTAGTGGGACATCTGCATGTCAGCATTCAACATAATCAGCTCATGTGACAACAACTTACACACGACAGAAATGTTGTTGTTTCTGATACTGTTTTTACTAGTATGCAGTATATACAGTATAATACAGTTTTGATACAGTATACAGTGATCAGATACAGTATACAGTGATCAGATACAGTGATCAGATACAGTATACAGTGATCAGATACAGTATACAGTGATCAGATACAGTGATCAGATACAGTATACAGTGATCAGATACAGTAGTTTCTCTTGAACAGATCCAGCAGCACAGGAAGTTACCTACAGTTTAACCTTCACTAACTGTTTTAATCAGTAGTTTTAATCATTCTGACATAGTAAATAATTGTCCAATAACAATATTGACTTTTTTCTGTCAGTTTGATTTTGTGCATATTTGAGGTATTCATGATTTATTATATGATGATTTTTTTCTTCAAAAGTGCAATAACTGTTTACGTTTATTTATTACACGATACTAGGCATTATAAATGAAACTTGCTTCTAATAGATTTTTACATTTTATATGTAAAATATGTATTTTTATGTATAAGAGACATTAGAATCATTTATCTAAAGAAAAACTGTACATAACTTTTTATAGATCTGCTCAGTATTTTAAATTCTTTTTTATCTTTTGTTCAGCCACAGAAGTTGTGTTAGAAATCCAAAAATGTGCCAATTAGCTATTGCTGTGAGAGATGATATTTCTAAATATTCAGTTCAGCAGGAAATAAAATCAAATAGAGGTAAACTGTGTCATTTTTGCTCCCTGTTCAGATGAATGTTAATATATACTGAATGAAATATATACTGTACGTTCATGAAAACATGGTTAAAATGAATAATGAATAACTGTTCACCAGCAGATGGCAGTATTTCTCTCTTTAATATGCTGCTGTGATACAGTATGTGTTTTTAACACACTGTGCTGAGATCAGTCTCCTCAGACAGTCCAATCCAAACTCTGAACGCATTATTATAGCACCAGAAAGTTCATAAACATAAGTCAGTGCTTTACCAAAACATGTTATGGGTGACAGCATTCATTGTGTTCAGGTCTCTTCTATCTGTTAACTAGTGTGGTAGAGAATGAAACAGAGACCACAGGACTACAACACCAGCACGCTCAAACACAACACTTCTCATAGACACAATGTTGTTTTTATTAGTTGTGACACAATTGTCTAAAAGTAGCATTGCTTATTATGGTCATCATTTGTGTGTTGAGGGGTTTTCAGATCTTCAGTGAGGTCCACAGATCTTCAGCTCTAATGGTTCACACCTGAAGCAGCTCATCACATCATTAGGACTGACACTGCAGCAGGTGTGTTGAGTACATTTCTTTCTTTCCTCACTGACTGGAGATTTCCATCTTATCTGCTGCTGTCTGCAGCTCGTTGTCTCTGTAACAAACGGTTTTGAGCCTGTCATACAGTTTTATGCATTTGTCTTGTTTAAATTCTCATGACCCTGAACAATCATGAGTTCATGTAGAGAAACCATCAGAGCACATGAGAGCTGATGTTCTCTTCACAAACACTCCAACCATTAGATCATGAGAACCACTGTCTCATTATACATCAGCAGAACCAGACCGAACAGCTGCAGTCCTGACACACACAGAGAGAGAGAATAACAGCCTACACTCTCAGACGGGAGTAAAGTCCATCTGAAAGCTGCTGCTTTTTGGCACAATGGAAAGTTTCGTTTGGATTGAATGATGTGAGAACAGTGATGAGAAACATTAAGGCTTTGGTTTATACTGCAGCTACACATGATCTGTATTATATACTACAAAACTCATTTACTGCTGGGCATGACCTCAGATCTCCTGTCCTGTGTGTATACAGCTGTGAAGATGAGTTTACATTCTATGTTACACTTACATCAAGATAAGGGTGGTAAGGGTTTAAGGGTGATATAAGGACAGGAACAAACAGACACATTTATTGCTTCACTGCCACATGCTTGATGTTCCTCTTTCTCACTTTCTCATCAGTAAAAAAAGCTGTTTGTGCTAATCACACATTTTTATACTCACACAGATGTTTCATCCAAAGTAACTTATGCTGTGTTTAAAGTATTCAGTTAATGAGAACTTTGGTTTCTTTGGTTCCTGGGAAACTTTCTAAACTTTTGCTTCCTAAGAAGACTCTGAGTTCTAATGTAAATACGAAGGAAATAAGCACACAGCCCATGTCCCCTCTGTCTGTGTTTAACAGCTCTGACAAACACAAACGAACTGCTGGAGAAGGATTCGTTTCCAGTTGTTGTTTGGCCTGATTTGATCTGAGCACTTCATGTCCCATGATTCTCTTTGGAAAACCTCAAAAAAAATCTGCCTGCAGTGACAAGATCTCAGAAATATGATCTGATCATGAATGAATTATCACAACAGACATTCACAAACATTTCATTGCTTGAATAAAACAGCTTTTGTCCTACTTGTGTGAGAACCTGGTTTTACACACATGGTTTTATGTGGACACATTTCCAACAAACAAACGCTATTGTGTGCAAATTAAGAAATATTCATCCAGTCTGAAGAACTACATCATGTGTTTCTGGAGTCATCGTTTCAAAAGAATCACACAACCCCAGTTTACCAGTTCAACCACATGTCTAAAAGTGTATAAATGTGTTTCTGTCCGTGACCAATGATTGCTGATTAACTGAACTGAAATGAATCTGTTTACTCTACTGCCTGTTAAATGCAACAGAGAGACTATTATTCTCTGTTTCTTTTTCCTGAGGTCTTCATTTTATTTACCATCTGACTCCTAAACTTCCCCTGAGCATATAATGTTCCTTCACTTGTTTATGAGTAAAAACACAGTCAGAGGTGGTTTCTGAAACATCACTGCAATGATAAACTGTACAGTCACACGGCAAAAACATTAGTGCACAAACAAACAATGTGGTGACAAAACAGTATGTTCTGAGTGCTGAGATTAAAGGTCCAGAGGTTATGACATAACACTGGGAGAAACATGAATCATAAATGATTTTATACATTTAACGAGGCCTGTTTCCATGTTTAACCCTCATCTGAAGTCAAAACTTTTATACAATACTTTCAAGTGTATGAGTGACAGTGAGAGAATGGTTTATTTTATCTTGCACTGTCCCTTTAAACAGGGTGTGTTCAGCTGTTATTTGGCAGAGCAACAATTTCCAAGAATCGTGTCCAGCTTGTTTATGTGACAGTCTTCAGTAATGCAAATTATCTCAATTAAATTATAGAAAATGTTTGATGTTTACTGTTCACAGTTTCATTTAGTGTTTTCCAGTCCTCAAAACATGTTTGTTTATAATGACAGATGGGTGATTTGTTATACTGCTGTTTATCTGATGTTTTGTGTATAACAGGTATTTTGGAGGGCAGGTTACACTGAGACATTGTCCTGAATTAAATAACAATAATCTCTAGTTTACAGAATATTAAAAAACTGTCTGCCAGTTATAAATACATTCAGAAAACAGCTGCTCATTTTAAACAAAAGTGGGTCATTTAGCTTACATAGGAAAAACACTTGTGGTTGTTTTGGGTTTCTAGCATAATCATTTTCCATGTGATATTATAATTGGGCACAAAACATGAAAATTCTTTAAGAGAACTAATGGACAGATTTTAAATGATAAAATCCACTCCAGTTACAGTAATGTTTGTCATCAAACCACATTTAATTGATGTATTTCTTCATCTCATGATGTCAGAGTTTATTGTTGCATGTGTAGCTGAGAGAATAGCTGGCAGATACTGAACGTGTGTAATTCAGTACAGTAATCACAGACAGAGTTTAATCTTATCTCCAGATTTCTCTGGTTTCATGGAAGCTGAAGGCTGTCAGACATGGTTACACAATCAATGAATCATATAAACATCTATTTTCTCAACTCAGATTTTCAGTCACCAACAGCTGAATTAACGGCATTATTTGAATGCTGCCACATTCATGAGGACGTTTTCCAGACACCCACCTGCATGTCTGTCATATTATAACACATATCGCTGTCTGACTGCGGAACTGTTCTGTGTCTAACATGAAACTACAACAACAAACTACACGTCTTACAATCAAACACTCATGAGCAAACAAACATGTGATGTCAGATTCCATCACAGGAGAATCTATATTACAAAAGAACAGATCAGAACACTGACACGTCTGTGGTCACGTTACACGTTTATGTTTAAATAAGAAGGATTAATATTGTAATTAATTTAGTTGATTATTTCACTGAAGTCATCTGCATGAGAAAACTTCTCTGTTTTATTTAGTTACATTCTGTATGTGCAGCCAGACACTCATTTATACTTTTGGCAGACGCTTTCTTTTCAAAGCTTTATGATAGAAAGAAACATATAAAAAATGCATTAAAACACCAGAATTATTCATATACACAATATATCAGCACCTCGTTCTCAAGAATCACATACTCATATTCAGACATCTTCCAGCCCTTCATCTCACTCTTCTGCAGGAATGAATGCAGGTAAATCACTCTGCATCAGTGCAGTAAAACAGCAGAAAACAGCGTGTGGTGTTGATGAGAGTTGTGAATAATTCAGAGAAATGATTCACTCTGACATCATCACACACAGACAGAAGTCACCATTACAGACTGTGTGAGAGGTTATTATAACATCTTCCATGATTAGGGTATAATTTTAGTATCTCCTTACTTTTATGAAAGCATTTAAACCAAAAACTCCACATTTATGTCTAGAAAACTAGCTGGGTGGAGCATGTTGGCAAAAGTGTTCCCTGCATTTTAATGCACAAGCCTTCTAAAAATAAATAGTTTTGCATTTCAAGCGTGGCTGTAGTTGAAGGTAAATGACTGTGTTAAAGAATATATGATATAAATATCAAAAGGTTTCCATAAACAATATAATGTGACGTGTTTGTTTGTTGTATGATACCTAGAATCAGTGATGCTAAAGTACCACAACAATAAATCTTCACATGATCAACAATACATGATACTTATGAGGCAAGACATTTCATTAACCCGTCCGATAAAGATCCTGTTGTCTCATTCTTGTGCATTTCCTGTTGAAACAGGAAGTGTGGGTAGGAGATGTTGAAGGCAGTGTCTCAATCTTAGCCAATATTATTTAGTGGAAGAGAAAACACGTCATTATCTGCTGATAGTTTATGGTTATTATTTGCAGGTGTGTATGGGATTCATGACTCTTTAAACTATAGATGGGGTTCATAATCGCAGGCAGAGAAAGACAGGAGCAAATTTCAGTCACTCTCTTGTCTTGTGGTTATATAACAAGGAAATCCTGTGTTCAGAGCATCTTGAGTTACTACGAGAAAAACTCATCCTTTAAATGTAGCTTCCTGCAGCTTATAAAGCCAATGTTTCTAAGACTGCCACAATTTAATATCCTTTAATATTGTTTAGATTGTTCATATGTTGCTGTTGCTAACTGCTGTAAAAACTAACTGCTGTACTTTTAAGTTAAAAACCCTGCAGCGACACTCTCATGAGAGCTGTTTGTTACAACACTTAAACAGTTACAATTCAACTCAAACAAGTGCTAGTCAACAAAGGACTGCTGTATTTGTGTTGAACACTAACAGTCTATAACAAATACATTTCACAACCGCAGGATCCAGCGGAATGAGTTGTTTGGTGCCGCTGTCGTCTCATTGGTCACTTTCTGTGAGGAGTTTGTCTGGTGTGACAGCATTTTTAAACCCGTTCTGCAGAATTTCACACACCTTGTCTTTCTGAATGAGCTCAGAAAGTCTGTCTGGAGTGTTGATACAGCACAGCCCATTCAGCCCTAAACCTGAGAAACTGTCCCTCAACTGAT
>JAZGTK010009971.1:0-16772 GCA_036877625.1 Ambastaia sidthimunki | reverse complement strand
ACTTGAACTTGAACTTGTGTAACAACACTTACTATAGGTAATTTCAGGATGGTACTACTACTTTAAAGAAAATAATATTCTGTCTGGGAAAGACTGGAAAACAATTTCATTGACTTTATATACAGATGATTTTGAAGTGTGTAACCCACTTGACGTTTACTGGATTTTGAGCAATTGGCTGCCTGGTACCCACTCATCTCATCAATTTATTTGGCACTCCTAAGCAAAAGTGATAATCTGAAGAACTATGGGTATAAGAAAGTCTCTTCATATTTAGACTTATGAAGTCTAAAGATCTTCATAAAGACCATGTGAAAATGGCACAGTAGAATGGAGCAAGCTGTTGGGGAGTGAAAAAAGAATGTGTTTTTAATAAGCATCTTTCTCATTTCAACATGCTGTCTGCTTATCCATCAGATATGCTGCATGATGTTTTTGAGGCTGTAGTGCCTATAGAACTTGCACAGTGCTTAACTTTACTGATATTAAAGAAATGCTTCACCTTGGAAACCCTCAATAAATCTATTCTCCAATTCCCATAGAAGTGGGAAGACCAGAAGAACAAGCCAGGCAATTCCTTGTGCATTTTATTTAATTTCTGAACACAAACAGAGGTACCACAAACTTTTCCCTGATGTCAAGCTTCTTCCAAAGCCCCATTTTTTTTGGAGAATTACCCTGAGATGGTAAAATCATTTGGTTGTTTTGTTGGTTTATGGACCATGAATATGAAGCAAAGCACAGTTTTTAAAGCAGATTTTGCAACACACAATTTGCTTTAAAAACATTCCCCTCTCACTTGCTATAAAACATCAACTAACTGTAACTCTTCTTTCCCTCAGTGCACTAAACACCACAAATGATGCAGCATCTAGGGTGAAAAGCATTAAGGGTAAAGTAGACCAGTGCTCTAGGTCCTTATGGAGCCAAATGGGAGAGATAAATGAATAGACAGACAAGGTGTTATGTTTGAGGTTCCCACACCACCTCCTCCTGGCTGTCAGCGGGAACCGTAGCCTGAATATTGACAATTGGACTACATTTCCCAGCAGCCACCATACCTGGGGCTGACCACTCCCCGACATTACTCACCTGTTTCCAGTTACCCCATTATTGACTCAATATATACTCTGCTCAATGTTTGTCTCATTGCGAAGTCTTGTTTTGTTATGCATACACTTCTGAGCGGGGGTCCCTGTGTTTGCCTCTCCCGTTGTGACCTGGACTGTTACTTGGATTACTTGGGCTGCCTGCCCCGACCTGTATCTGTTTATTGGATTATTCTATTGTTTGCTGCCTGCCCTGATCTGTGCCTGTATCATGATTTACTCTCTCGTCTGCTGCCTGCCCTGACCATTGCCTGTTTCCTGACTATGATTTGAGTGAGCACACTCACTCAGATATTGTGCTGAGGAGTCGCATATGGTCATGACCCCCAGTGGTGCAGTTCAGTACTGTGATACTCTAATAGGGAACATGGGCTACATACGTAACCGAGATGTTCCTTTTCTGTTCCTTTTCAACGTTGTTGATGATGACACTTAGGGAGCCCTACACAAAGTGCCATAGAAGCTAAACTGTGCTAGACAGATGTGGAGCAGATGTGCTCAAGCTGCAGCGTCACGAGTGCTTCCACTACATCATAACCTGCATGTAAGGCCTGCATGTAAGGTACCTCACGAAATACTGTAGGTGGGAGTGGATATTTACCAAATAAGGGCTGAGCGGTGGCCAGCTGCTGGGCAGAGCTGGGAGAGCGTCCCCCTCTCATGAGATGCGAGGAACACTACGGAGACCACATCCTATTAATAACAGGTGCCATGGTAGATACAACATATGGACATACCCAAGGGGTAGCACACACATGGGAAACTGCTGAAAAGGTCCCTTTCCCATAAGAGAGTCCCTGGCTACAACAGTGAGGTAGAGGTGAGGGGAAGGCACAGGGTTTCACCATAAGGAAACTTGACCTGTGGACTATACAACATACAGGGTTACCCAGGCATAGGGAATTCACACTTATGGAGCACCTTACGCTGGTAAACAGGCTTACCTATGACAAGGGCCATGCACACAAGTACCAGGCCTAGCAGACAACTCCTCCACCAAGTTGTCCACCAGAGGTGCTAGAGAATGACTCTAAAGATGTCCTCTGTGTTGGAGAGAAATTAGGATGGAATGGTGCACTTTATCACCTCAGGAGAGGGAAAAGGCGCATAAGCAAGCCAAACACCCACCCTGGTGCCGTCTTAGTCGCCCTGCAGTACACGGATCGTAACCGGGTCCTTGCGGAGGTTGTTAAACCTTGCAAAGGTGTTGGGTGTAGCCCAGCCCGCAGCTCTGCATATGTCTGTTAGCAAGGCGCCCCTAAACAGAGCCCAGGAGGAGTCCAACTCTCCTAGTGGAGTGCGCCCTGACACCCAAGGGGCTCTGCTGTCCCTGTGATTGGTAGGCCATAGAAATGGCCCCCACAATCCAATTGGTCAACCTCTGTTTGGAGACAGCCTCCCCCTTTTGCTGACCTCCAAAGCAGACAGTGTATGGTGACAGACATCTCTCCAGGCACTCTTGGAGAAAATATAGCACACTGACAGAATGCTGATCTGGCATGTCTAGCTCTGTCACCTCACATCCCCTTCGGGAACGGGGTGTTCGCATCTTGTGACCACCACTGCATCATCTTCAATGACACGATCTTACCCAGTTAGGGGTGACCAGCTGCTGCACCCGTGAACACGCCTGGTTGGAACAAGCGTGTCAGGGGCTGGGAGGTCTGTGGGGACAGACCCGGTGGATTATCTCACAGTGTGTTCCCTGTATCGGCCATGGCACTTAACGATCCAGCCCTCGTAAAAGTACAGGAAGGGAAGCGGGCAGGGAGGACGTCTGCTTTTCAGTGAAGCAGGCATGCTGTGACCGCAACGTTCTTATGGTCATGCCCTCACAATGAGAACATGTATCACCCACAAAAGGTGTCTGAGCATGCTCGAGCCCCAGACACTCAAGGCACCAATTGTGACTGTCCAAGTGAGTAAATAATGCAGGAACATTTAGCTCCAAAACCGTTGTTCATAGCAGAACATTTTAGATTTGTTAAATGTAATCAAAACCAAGGGGACAAAAAGTTGTCAGAACACTGCCAGTTTGGAGAGGGAATAAATGATGCACTGAGGGATCACATAGTCTGTGGCATTGTTCTGTGAATCCAGAAAAGATTACTTATGAAGGCAAATTTTACATTTACATGTAAATTTGAAATTGCGGTAGCTATAGAAACTATCAGGACCTCGGTCTGATTATCCTGGGTTTGTTGTCTTTGTTGTTTGTTGAAGCATGTGGCTTTGTTTTGACAGTTGCTCCGCATGCTCTGCTGTCTGCGTTCACCCCGCCTCCTTGATTCCTCGTTAGTCTTGTTTAGAGTTATCACTTGCACCTGTTCCCTCTTAATTTTTCCCCTTTATAGTTCCCTGTAAACCTGTAAAGTTGGCCTGTGATGCCTTACCTTATAGCATTGGTGCTGTATTATCACATGTGATGAGTGACTGAGCACCCCATAGCCTTGCTTCACGTTTTCTTAGTTCTGTGGAGAGAATTTAGGCACAGATAGACAGAGAGGCTTTGAGCTTGGTATGGAACTTTTTGTAAGGACTGGTGTTCCAGAACAGCTGGTGAGTGACAGCGGGCCCAGTTTGTAGCTGAGGAGTTCCAGATATTTTGAAAAACAATGGCATCAGGCATGTGACATCAGCACCATACCACCCTGCTACAAATTAGATTAGATTCAACTTTATTGTCATTACACATGTACAAGTACAGGGCAACGAAATGCAGTTTAGGTCTAACCAGAAGTGCAATAAGCAGTAAGTGCAGGATATAAGTGCCAATGACCTACAAGCTCACATATGTTCAAGCAAGCATAAAAAGGCAGCGAGTGGTGAGAGCTCATCAGCTAAAGTCACAAAGTTTTTTTGTAAGTAAAACCGAGAGTGCTGCTGTTACTGCTGCACAGGCTGCCTATTGTCGCTGTCGGGCGGAATCCTCCAAAACCTTAATTTTTCAGGAAATTTAAAAAAACATATTTTTTGAGTTATTAAACATTGTATCGTTAAAGTGTGTATTATACCTTATATTGCTATCATATACTGTTGTGTACCAACATTAACACAACATTTCCCCAAAATCATGCTTAATCAGAGATTTAGGTAGTTTATGCTTAGAGTTTATGCCGTCATTAATAAGAATGGTACGGACACAGACGTCGCTGCTGCCAGCAGTGTTCATCAAAGTCTGCGGTCACGTTGAGCCTTTTGACAAGAGACAAGGCTTTAAGAGCTAATCAGAGCTAATAATTGTGGTTACATACACCTTAAATGTTTAAGAGCTATGAGTGATGCAATACCAAAATAAAACGATAAGCTCGATGAGGATTTCTTAATTGTTGCGACTTTCAATCTTAAGGAGAAGTAATGCTGCGAGGCTCTCTCAGAGTTTAATCCCAAGCTATTTTCAACACTTTTCATTGGCTAATCATTTCTAAAATTTACAGACCCATGTGGGGACTGACCAATAGTATCGATTTATGAAAAAAACAACAAAAACCAAAAGTAGAGTTATGAGGATTCCGCCTGACAGCGACGCTATGCTTTTCACATGGTTAAGCACCACGAAAGCTACAGGTGACTCCATCTAGAGCGGTTACATCAGGCTAGATACTTTACCAAGCTGGACTTGTGTAACACATAATCTTGTCAAAATCAAAGAGGGTGATGAGTGGAAAACTGCCTTCTCCACTTCTAGTGGTCACTATGAGTATTTAGTCATGCCCTTTGGTCAAGCCAATGGCCCATCTATATTCCAATCCTTCATGAATGACATATTGTGTGATATGCTTGAAAAATATGTCATAGTCTACATAAAGGATATTCTGATTTTCTGGTTTCCCACGTAAGATCAGTCCTCAAGAGATTAATTCAGTTTCAACTCTACGCCAAGGAAGAAAAGTGTGAATTTCACCAGACCAGTACAGCTTTTCTGGGGTACATTATCAGCTCTGAGGGTGTGACAATGGATGACCAAAAGGTGAAAGCTGTCTTAGATTGGCCACAACCCAAGACAGTGAAAGAATTACAATGTTTTCTGGGGTTCGCAAACTTCTACCGAAGATTCATTTGGAATTATAGTCTTGTGGCTGCACCACTAACTGCCCTAACAAAGAACAAGAGTTCCAAGATCCCTTGGGGTTCAGCTGCTGAGAAGGCCTTTCAAGACCTGAAAACACGCTTCACTACCGCTCCTGTCCTGCATCATCCAGACCCCAACCTTCCATTCATCGTTGAAGTAGATGCCTCCAGTACTGGAGTAGGCGCAATCGTTTCCCAGAGGAATGGTTCTCCACCTAAAATGTTTCCCTGTGCCTTTTACTCTAAGAAACTATCCCCTGCAGAAAGAAACTACGATGTAGGCAACAGAGAGTTGCTGGCTATCAAACTGGCTCTGGAGGAGTGGCGCCACTGGCTCGAGGGAGCTACACATCCCTTCACAGTGCTCACCGATCACAAAAACCTAGAATACATTTGATCAGCCAAGAGACTCAACCTCATGCAGGCCAGATGGGCATTGTTCTTCACATGGTTTAACTTTTCTGTTATCTATCGCCCAGGTTCAAAGAATGGCAAAGCTGATTCTCTGTCACGCCAGGATGAAAAGGAGGAGAATAGCTTAACTCCAGAAAGCATTCTTCCTGAAAGAATTCTTGTAGCTCCAGTCCAATGGGACATTATCACCAAAATTCAAGCCCTCAACGAAGGTGAGCAAGTTCCCCAGGAATGTCCCAATGACATGCTCTTTGTGCGTCTCGCCCTCAGAGAATGTTTTATAAAACAAGTCCACGAAAGCCTGAGTTCTGGTCAGCCCAGGATTACAGCCACTCTTAACCTCCTTAAGAATTGCTTCTGGTGGCCAACTATGAGCCAGGACTCCCTAAAGTTCGTCCAGTCCTTTGCTGTGTGCCAGATGTCCAAAACACCCAAACAACTTCCTTCAGGTCTGTTGCAACCCTGTTGCAGTCAAATGGACAAACTGAGCGCCTCAACCAGGAGATCTCCCGTTTCCTGAGGTCATACTGCCATGACCATCAGAACGACTGGCACAGGTATCTTATGTGGGCCGAATACGCCCAGAACTCCCTGGTCAAGCCTGCCACAGGACTAACACCATTCAAATGCATCCTGGGTTTCCAACCTCCCCTGTTCTCCTGTTATCTGGATTATTCTATTGTCTGCTGCCTGCCCCAACCCTTGCCTGCTCATTGGATTATTCTATTGTTTGCTGCCTGCCTCGACCCTTGCCTGTCTAACGATCTACCCTCTTGTCTGCTGCCTGCCCTGACCATTGCCTGTTTATCGTTTACGATCTGTTTTGCCTCCTATATTCCTGATTACTGGTGTTTGACCCTTGTAGTGTACAACCATTCAATAAAGCTGCAAATGGATCCCTGTGCCAATGACCAGTCATTACACATAGTGTAATTATCTGAAATAACATATCTTGGAAAAAAATGGAAATGGAAATTTGGAAAAAATAAAATGGAAAAAAATAACATATCTTGGAAATTTCTTCCCAAACTTATTGGTGAACAAGCCAAACATAGTCTTGATCATCAAAGGCATCAGCTATCTGCAATATTTTTGACTCATCAATCTATCGACACAACCCTAATCCTAACCTTTATTTCTATCCTGAAATCTCAGATGGCCAAAGACTGTTTCATCTTTTTTAAATGGTTAAAATATTAGTGTTTGGACATCATATACTTGGGAACTGTAGTGTACACCATGAGTGCTTCCTGGTTTTTCGATAAGCCAGCTCTGGCATTTCGAGTGAACTGTCAGCCTTGGTCATCTGTGGAAAAAAAAAATTGATGAAACAAGTGATGGTGGAATTTATATGTCATGATTAACAAGAGGGACTTAGTTCTGGAGACAAACAATTTATTGAAAAGAAACAATAACAGGGTAACAAGCAGCCATACCCTCTGACCACAGATATAAGTGGGCTGCTTGGTGCAATGTCCATTCCGCGGTCTGGGCAAAGACCCTCTCAGTCCTTCTCCAGGTGCGACGGCACCTCTGGACAAAGGCGAGAGTGGATGGGACAGCAGAATTGGGTTCATGTGATGGAAATAAGGGGGGCTGATAGCCTAACAATGCTTCAAATGAGGACATACCTGCCGACGCTACAGGTAGGGAGTTGCGGGCATACTTAATCCAGTATTCCTGTAGCTCAACTGGTAGAGCATTGCGTTAGCAGCGCAAAGGTTGTGGGTTCGATCCCAGGGAATACAAGTACTGATAAAAATATATACCTTGAATATACTGTAAGTCGCTTTGGATAAAAGCGTCTGCCAAATGAATAAATGTAAATGTAGGGGAGAGTGGGGACGGTTGCAACAAGACTTATTCCCCTAAACAGGAATGAGCTAAAGTGATGACACTAATACTGCACATGTTTAGTTAACCCCTCCCCTTATCTAAAAGAAATCAGGCATATGTGACCATTCCTTCAGGTGAAAACTAACTTTAAGGTAAAAAAGTATTTTTCACAAATTGATATTCACAACATTTCTCATACTGTCTAAACTGTTTTTGTGAAGCATTATTTATTCATAGAATTTAAATCAGTGTTAAATCAGTGTTCTTAGCTCCTAATAGGCATAGCCATCAAGTTTTAAAGCTATTGTATCTAACTAGAATAGCAAGTTTCATCCTGGTTGACAGTGTGGGGACAGTTGCAACAGACCCGTTTCACAACATTGATGCATTAAAGCTTGTCAAAGAGGAGGACTTCTGCATTGTTTGTTTGAGAGTTACTTGAGACCAAGAGAGGTTTGGTTCAGTGCTGGTAATGCACTGGATGAGAAAGCAAATTATACTTGCCACAACTGCAAGTCTGATGGACTAATGTCTTATCTATCTGGACTATCTGGACTAATTTCTTTCTCTCTTAACCTCTCTGTCACATGCATACACTACCTTACACAAACAGATACACGCACACACACACAGTTCAGTTCAGGAGTTCACAGAAGTAGTTTAGTAAAATTTCAGTCTCGATTTTTATAAAAATATTTTGTTGTTCCAATTTTTTGTAGGCCTAATAAATAACTAAAACGTTGTCACATATTGTTTTACCAGTCTTTGTCATTATACAGCCAATTTAACAAATTTAACAATTTAACCACTTAACATTTTGTATGTTCACAAATAATATAAGGAAATTGCAATATGATGTTATATAATGTTTTTATGTTATATGACAGTTTACCACAGTCAAGACAACCATATTACCTGATGATGGGGGAAGACCAGTGACCCCGGCCGGTATGAGAGGGTGAAGTTAAAACGATCAAAAAAGAGGGCCCAGCGAGCCCGCTCCTGGCTGAATGGATGTATTCTAGGTTCTTATGATCCGTCCAGACCAGGAAGGGCTGGGTGGCTCCCTACAACCAGTGACGCCACTCACCCAAAGCCAGTCTGACTGCCAGCAACTCCCGGTTACCGGTGTCATAGATGCATTCCATGGGGGTCAAGTGGTGTGAGAAAAAGGCTGATTTTCAAGAAGATTCTGGAGGACTCTACAAACATGGTAAGTGTGTATCTGCTTAGATGGAGAAAAAATCTGTCATTAAGGTACACAACAAACTGATTGATCATGTCTCTCAAAACATCATTAACTAGAGCTTGGAAAACTGTCGGGGCATTGGTTAGCCCAAAAGGAACGACCAGGTATTCAAAATGTCCCGTAGGTGTGTTGAAGGCAGTTTCCCACTCATCGCCTTCCCTGATATGAACAAGATGATAGGCGTTGCAGAGGTTCAATTTAGTGAAGACCCAGGCTCCCTGCAAGAGTTCAAAGGCTGATGACATAAAAGGTAGGGGATACCTGTTCTTAACCGTAATGTTGTTCGGGCCACGATAATCTATGCATGGTCGCAAGGAGCCGTCCTTCTTCTTAATGAAGAACAAACCCACACCGGCAGGGGAGGAAGGGAGGCAAATGAGTCCAGCCTTAAGAGATTCCTGAATGTACTTTTCTACGGCTTCTCTTTCAGGACCAGACAGGGAAAATAACCAACCTTTGGGTGGAGAAGTGCCTGGGAGGAGATTGATTGCACAGTCACATGGATGATGAGGAGGAAGGGACATGGCTTGGGACCTTGAGAAAACCACTCGCAGATCTAAGAAAATCCGGACAGGAGAAGGACAAGACAGGGGAGAAGTGGCACCCAAGCATGAACTGAGGTAAGATGGACTCCAGGTTGTTGGACCAATCAATGTGAGGATTGTGCTGCTTTAGCCACAGATGCAATCAAAAACAACCATGTCAAAACAATCGGGGCATGCAGTGAACTTCTCATAAGCAGTTCGATCTACTCACAATAATTGCTCAACACAACAAGACCTACCCGGGGAGTGGAGTGGGTGATGGTGGTGATTAAATTAAATTTTACTGGACACCTGACAGCAATGTGACCAGATCCCCCACAGTAGAGGCATAACCCCAGCAGACGTTTTACCTGCATGGGCGCATTCAGAGTTTGGGGGAGTTCCAAGCCCAAGATTTCCTTCTGGATAAGGTCTGCAAGGCCTTCCAGGCCTTCCAGAGCTGAGTCATTCCAGTTGCAGGAAGCAGCAAGTGTCTTGAAGAAAATGGAGTAGTTCGTTACAGAATCTGCTCCGTGTGACAGACAATGGAGACGGGAAGCCGCTTGTCCCCCTGGGCCGATTTTCTGAAGAGTCTAGTCATCTCTGAATGAAAGTCCTCGAAAGTGTTGCAACAGTGCACCTGATTTGCCCAGTATAATAGTAGAAAAATCAGACCTTATCTCACTGAACATGCAACACAGCTGCTTGTCCAGGCCTCTGTCCAGGCCTCATTTCTAGGCTGGACTACTGCAATGCTTTGTTGGCTGGCCTTCCAGCATGAGCACTCAAACCTTTACAACTGATGCAGAATGCAGCAGCTTGCCTGGTCTTCAAAGAGCCAAATCCCCTACTGTATTCAAGAAATTGCTAAAAACCTCTGGTTCCAGCAGCACTTTAGACACAACCTCTGACATGTTTTCCATGCATCATTTTTTTTAAATGTGTCTCTGTATACACTCCTCTGACTTCACTCCCATTGGTAGTCGCTCACGAAATGTACTGCTCTTTTGCAAAAAGTTAAACATTTTAACTTGTCTCATCACTCCCATCGCTTGTCACGCCTACGGTTACTGTCACTTGTACATTATTCAAGCAATTTAACAACAATATTAATCAATTGACAGGCTTTGTTAAATAGAAAGTAACATTTAGTAATTGTCAACGCTTCTTTGTACCACACCATCACAGCCTAACTATCTTGAAAGTTCAGAAAATAACTGTTATAACGTGAAATAATGTCCAGTCAATTGATGCTGTATGTTGTCGTTTTAAAACAGCTTGTTAAACAGCTTAAACAATATGTTTAACGTTTACCTCATTTGGTTCATTTGTTGCTTTTTACCGTATGGGCAGACCCTGGGCAAAAAAGGCGATAAATTACAGCATCATGACTCAAGAACATTTAAAAGCTTCAGAATAACACCACAAGTTTAAAACGACTAAACATTAATTGTGGAAATGTATGTGCCATGTGTAAACAACAAATATAAAAGTTTAACTTACCCTCAGTTTTACGTTTAACTTACAGAGTTCCTTCAATAAAATTTCCCTCAATAAAATATTGAGAAAGATAATGCAAAATATATGAGTGTGAATTAGTAATCTGGCCCCCTGGTTTAAAAGCCAAAAATTACTGGCCCTTGTCAAGATCAAAGTTGCCCATCCCTGCTTTAGTTAATATGACTTTTACATATACCGTCAACCACATGTGGGCCACATTAGGGCAGTGAGGTCATAACAGACCTCTCTGGGCCACATAAAAACGTATTACTTGGCTCATGTTAGGCAGAGTTATGACACTGGTTTGGTTCTGGCTAAAAACATGTGGGCCAGGTTTGGTCTGGCGAACATATACTAATCTGGGCCACACGTTATCTGGAGATTTGGGCCAGATCCAGGCCAAAGGAAATTTGCTGACTGGGATTAATCGTTTAAAATAATAGCGAATAACGAATAATAGTAGCGAATAAACTGTGATAATATGAGAAATGAGAAGGTGTCTGAATAAATTTTGGCTTAACTGTATATTCCCTCAGTTCTTCCTTCCGTGTGTCCTTGTTATCATTATTTACTTCACCTGTGTGTCCTCGTTTACATTATTTACTCTACCTGTGTCCTTATTAGTATCATTTTCCTCACCTGTGCCTTGTTTTCTTATTTAGAGTATTTAGTTCTGTTTGTTCCCATTGTTCCCTGCTTGGTTTTTGTGAGTTGTGGCTATTACTGCCCGTTTCTCCAAGCGCTTCCCTGTCTCAAGCAAGGTTTTCTAGCTGCTTGATCTTTTTGTCTTTGTTTTGGTTTTGCCATTTTTCTCCCCTTGTGGAGTTGTTTGTTTTGTTTGAGTTATTATGTAAACCTTTTGGAATTTCATGGTTTTCTGAATAAATCTGTCATAAAATGTGATCTGATCGCCCCCCAAGCCTTTCTCAGGAGATCCAACTTCCTGTCAAGGCTTTCTCACCCAGTGCTCCCCCACCTTTGAACTCCAGCCCTCAAGCTTCCCCACAGATCGCTCCAAGATCGCCTACATCATCACTCTACTCTCCGATAAGGCGCTTGCATGGGTCTCCGCGGTTTGGCAGTCCCAGGATGCCTGTTGTGGGTGCTATGTCTCTTTCGTGGAGTAGTTCAGGTGGGTCTTTGATCACCCTGTCAGTGGCTGGGAGGCCTCCAAACACCTGCTAACTCTGCACCAGGGTTCCCGCAGCACTGCTGACTTCACTATTGAGTTTAGGACCATAGCAGCACGGAGTGGGTGGAACAACGAGGCCTTGAGGGCATGCTGTAAAGGATGACTGTCGGAGCCTGTGCAAGACGAGTTGGCCACTTGCGAGCCAGTTAAGTATCTTGAGTTACTTATCACGATGGCCATCCGGTTGGACAATCGGCTGAGAGAGCAGAGGGCAGCAAGGAGTACCAGCCCCAAGTCCCCCTGAGCAGGCCTGTTCTTCCGCCATCGGCTTCCCGTCCCAGAGCTTCCTCGGCCTCTGATTCCCCTAAGGAGATGCAGTTGGGTCGTTCAAGGCTGTCCCCGCCGAAAGGGATCATTGCATGAGGGACCGGCATTGCCTTTACTGTTGTGCCTCTGGCCACTTCCGCTCCGCTTGCCCCGAGCTCTGGGAAAACACCAGTCCCCACACAGCTACAGGAGGACTGTGATGGGGAAGGTCTTAACTACTCCTGCCAATGCCATCCTAACGGTCCAGGCGATGATCGACTCAGGGGCCGCGGGTAACTTCATGGACCGATCCTTGGCCAAAGAACTGAAGATCCTGACCCAAGTTCTCCCTCACCCACAGACAGTTACAGAGTTGGATGGCAGACCCCTGGAGCCAGACAGGATAACCGAGGCCACTCTGTCAGTGCGACTCACCATCTCGCAACACCAGCAGGAGGAGGCCTTTTACCTTATCGACTCCCCTGAGTTTCCTGTCATCCTGGGTCACCCTTGGCTGCGTAGGAACAACCCCCAGATCAACTGGCCTACTGGCACTATTCACAGCTGGAGTGCCCCCTGTCTACTCACCTGCCCTCGTCCAAGTCCCTCAGTCCAGAGTCTCAAGAGTCGGTCGACTTGTCTCGAGTCCCCAGAGTCTACCATAATTTCAAGCCAGTCTTCAGTAAGGCCCGGGCTACCTCCTCACTGCCCGTGTGACTGTGCCATTGAGCTGCTCCCTGGATCCTGCCCTCCCAGGGGCCGGATCTTCTCCCTGTCTCCCCCAGAGCGCTCTGCCATGGAAGCTTACATTAAGGAGTCCTTAGCGGCTGGCATCATCCGGGCCTCCACTTCTCCGGCTTGGGTGGGGTTCTTCTTCGTGGAGAAGAGAGATGGGGGCCTTAGGCCGTGTATCGATTATCGGGGCCTCAATAAGATCATGGTCCGGAATCGATATCCCCTTCCTCTCATGGCCACTGCTTTCGAGATGTTGCAAAGGGCTTCTATTTTCACCAAGCTGGATCTCCGCAATGCTTACCACCTCGTGCGGATCCGGCAAGGGGATAAATGGAAGATGGCCTTCAATACCCCCAATGGCCACTATGAATACCTGGGGAAGAAGACCCAACACTTCATTGGGTTCGCCAACTTCTACCGGAGGTTCATTAAGAACTTCAGTTCTTGACGAGTGGCGCCACTGGCTTGAGGGGGCTCAGCACCCTTTCCAGATTCTTACAGACCACAAAAACCTGGAGTATCTCCAGCAGGCAAAGCGGCTAAACCCTCGGCAAGTGGTCCCTGTTCTTAAACCGGTTTCACTTTCTGTTGTCTTACAGGCCAGGCACCAAGAATGTGAAGCCTGATGCCCTGTCTCGAGCCCACACCCCCGAGGCACAGGAAAAGCCATGCACGCCGGTGATTCCGAGGTTGAAGATCGTCGCACCTTTGCAGTGGGAACTGGAAAGGGTGGTGCGACAGGCTCTCGCCCAGGAGCCCGATCCAGGCAGTGGCCCCTCTGGACATCTGTATGTTCCTCAAGCCGCCCGGGCCCAGGTCCTGCAGTGGGGTCACAAGCACCCTGGAATTCCTCCAGCTGCGGATTTGGTGGCCCTCCATCAAAGGGGACGTTAAAACCTATGTGGAGGCCTGCCCCATATGCAGCCAGGGAAAGTCGACACGTCAGCGACCTCAGGGACTGCTCCACCCCTTACCTGTTCCCCGCAGGCCTTGGTCGCACCTTTCCCTGAACTTTGTGACTGGGCTCCCACCATCCCGGGGCAACACCGTCATCTTGGTAGTGGTGGACCGATTTTCAAGGGCTGCCCGTTTCATCCCCCTGCCCAAGCTGCCCTTGGCCAAGGAGACGGCTGAACTCCTTATAGACCATGTCTTCCAGGTATTCGGGATTCCCCTGGACATGGTCTCAGACCGAGGTCCCCAATTCTCCTCCCGGTTCGGGGGAGCCTTCTGCAAGCTGATCGGGTCCACAGTCAGCCTGTCATCTGTGTTCCATCCTGAGTCTAATGGCCAGACTGAGCGGGTAAACCAAGATCTGGAGACCACCCTGCACTGTATGGCGGCCAATAACCCCACATCTTGGGCCTCGTACATTGTTTGGGCAGAATATGCTCACAACACCCTCTAGTCCTCGGCCACTGGGCTGTCCTCCTTCGAGTGCCAGTTTGGGTATACCCTCCCATTATTTCCTGAGCAGAAGGCACAAGTGGGGGTCCCCTCTGCCCAATGCTTCGTCCGCCACTGTCGGCTTACCTGGAGGAAAGCCAGGCACACTCTTCTGCGAGCCTCCAAGAGGTACCAAAGTCAGGCTAACCACCACCGCCGGACGGCCCCTAACTTCCAAGCTGGCCAAAGGGTCTGGCTAGCGACCAAGAACCTACCCCTCTGGGTGGAATCAAGGAAACTAGCCCAGAAATACATCGGCCCTTTCCGGATTGCCAAGAAACTCAACCCTGTGTCTTACCGTTTTGCTCCTACCCAGCAGTTCGTCTTCGTGCCTCTAGAGGCCCCCCTGTGTTCCCCTCTGCCTCAGTTCTTCATTGTGTTTTGTTTCAGTTATTATATATATTCTTCGATCAGAGAAGAACCTCAGTTGATTGTTATAATAAACCTTTTTACTTTGAACTTTGCCTGGAGTGTTTCACTTGGGTCCAACACTGCTTCCTCTGTGGCTCTGTGGTAGAGTGTTAGTTTGTCACACCAGAGACCAGAGTTCCAGTCCTGGTCGTGACACATACAAAACAATTTTCATTTCCAGCGAGTAGGGGGAGGCTGCAGACTTGGAGCAAGGCAGATCTACGGCCCAAGCATTTTTACGCCCCTGTTGTTCCTGATGCGTCCAGTAGGGGGAGGCTGCACAGTATATGAGCCATCAGAACAGAATCAAATCACACTAAATCGAGAAGCAACACAAAAAGAGGTATAGTATGTTACATATTCGTTAAAGTTGTTTTGCGGCCGTGCAACAAGTATAATTTATAAGTGATTAGCTAAAGGTTGTAACTAATTAATTGATTTCTGTCAAGAGACATCTTTATAATTTATATGCAAAGACAATATTGACAGTCCGGCTCAATTTTAGCTAACGTTAACCATGTGTAAGCTTAGCTGCTCAAATTCTATGTAGGCCTGCTAGCTCTGCCTCTCTTTCTTATTTAAATGTTTTTAATTTTTTGGTTTCTGTCTCCAGTTTTGCGTGAGATGGCCTTTTCTAGTAAGATATTCTTCTAACCCACATCACATGAATTTTGCAGCAACTTTAGAGTACAAACATACAAAAGACAGATTTGTAATCAGTCTGTTTGTATGTAAATGAAAGTAAGGAGAATTTAACTGCACACTTATGTATGTTTATTACAGCAAACAAACAAAAGATAATTTCTTATGTTTATATTAAGAAAACAAGTTATTCACTATCAGTAATTGACCACCAACAATCACAAACATTGGTCCCATATGGTTTGAATGTAAAATTTGGTTTGAGTCATTTCTAATAAATGAGATGATCTAATTATAATGTTTATTTGATCTTGATGTGAACTTAATTTTTATGTCATGTTTGTGATTGGTGCTCAATTATTTATGCTGTATTTTATTAATATAAAGTTAAGAAAGAGTATTTTAATTGTTTGCTGCCTAATTATTATATGTTAATTGTGATGTTAATCTCACCTGTGATTAATTGTTGGTTCTATTTGTGGTGCTCTCCATTTTATAGTAAGCTTTATCTTGATAAAGGCTGCTTGCCTGCTGAAATGTTGAAAATAATAAAAATAATTGAGTGAGCGAGCAGTTATACTCTTTCTTCACGTGTTCTATTTTATTTGCATCTCACAAAGGTGGTTTCTTAAGAAAATATAAATCTCTCTCAGCTTGTATAAACTTTAAACACCTATCTATTCTTTTTTTCCATCTAATGTAAATTGTATTCTCTTTTTAGGTATAAAAATCCCATCAATACAGAGAGGTTGTGAATTACCAACACTTAATAAATGCACCCCCTGCTGTTTCCTGTATCACTGTCCATTCTGTACTACTACTTTTTACAAACACTCAAAGAAAAGTAAAGTACAGGCTCATCTTCAGCTTCACCTTTCTAGGGCAGTCATCCATAAAGGTAACATCATTTGTGAATGATTTTTGATGCTGATGTTTAAAGCATGATTGATTTGCTTTGGTATTTCTGAAACAAAACACTGTCAACATTGTCAGGGCATGTTGCTTATGAGTTTTACAAATAGTTTACAAATACAATGTGCTGGGTATTGTTTCCTTCATTATGCTGACATAGGAATGTCAGTAAGGGAGTTATTTTTTTTTCTCCCCAGATTATACAATACACCAGTGTGGTCTGAATTCTAGGACAAAACTACACTACCACCGCAGAACACCTGGCACTGTCTTTGTGCTAGATCAAGAAGATCCTGCCTCCATAAATACATTGCAAAATGGCACCTTTTCCAGACTGAGCATCAGCTATTCCGGACAGTCCAAAGCACAGAACAGACCAGTTCAGTTCATGAAACTGTAGATGATGCAGGCCTACTGTACCCCCCAACAAAAGAGCTTAAATCTATGATTCAGTACATCATGAACAACAAGAACATCCCTGCAGC
>JAZGTK010009970.1:0-16772 GCA_036877625.1 Ambastaia sidthimunki | reverse complement strand
AGAAAGAAAGAAAGAAAGAAAGAAAGAAAGAAAGAAAGAATAGCACACTACTATTCCAGGGGAAAGTTTAATGTACACACTGGGACTATCATACATGCTGTGTCTTGCCTAACAAAATATTTCATTTTAGTTAAGATAGTTATGACTCTTAACTTCTGCTTGCATTTATAACTCTTTCACTCTTGGCATTGCACCATGCAACGCACTGCTTTATGTTTTCCACTGTTTCCCTGTTGTGCACTCTATACAAATGATAAATGTCTTCTGAATCTTAAACGTGTTGTGAGGGAGTGTTGTCCTGTTGAAGGGAATGACACTAACAGCAGCCACTCAAAAATCACAGATTAAAGCCACACCACCCAATCCAACACAATATGAGGCAAAGAGAGAAATGAGAGAGCCTGAAAGAGCCAAAGACTGACAGAAAATGAAAACAGCAGGTGTTAGTCAGTGGGACAGTCCTCTGGCCATCAGCCTTCTGCGGCTGTTCAAAGTTTGAAAGGAAGGATATAAGAGAAACAGGTGACAGGCAGGAGGGGAAAGAAGTGAGCTAACTGTCTTCTCTCGTTCCTTGCAGCCAAACAGAGGAGTTACAGGATCTCACCCTAACTAAATAAACAGAACGTGTGTGGCGCCTGCTCGCGAGAGACTGAACTAGCAGATAAATTCACAGAGTGTCACATTGCACAGAGAGACAGCTCTGTGTGTGTGTTCCAGATCTGCCTCTCAAAAGCATTTGTTGCTTCCACAGTTTAGGCATTTTCACTTGGGCTAATTAAATAGTGGCTTCCTCTGGGACCTAAACCTAAAACACACACACAAACAGTACACACAATTATATAAAAGGTATAATAAAGCTGTGTAATGTCTGGGCTCCTTGCAAATTTGCTAAAATTATTTTCCTTGGTCGTACCCCGGTCTGGTATCGGTAGACCTAACAGATAGTCCGGCATCAAACTTGGCTAACCATTGGCTAATACAATGTTGCTGTGTTAGGTAGGTTGGGATGCTCAAACAGAGCAGTGGTTTTAAAGTGCCACAGATATAAATGGCTTATTCATAGTCTCTGCAAATTAAACTAGGATAGAAATATTTGAACATTGAAATTACATTTACATTTAGGCATTTAGCAGACACTTTTGTCCAAAGCGACTTACATAGTGAAATTACACACTTAAGCTCAAATGAAGTTCATCCTTTAAATGAAGGATGACTTTTAGGTTTTGTAAACAGGCACCATGTTGTTCCTAAGCTATAAAAAAAAACATTGATAATAATACTATCTGCTCCGCTCTTTGAAAATGAAACAGCAGCTGTCTGCAAGAAATACCTCAGAGACTCCACATGTTGTCAATTACTCTTTACAAAAATAAAAAAAAACAAGAGACTCAAGGGACAGCTGAAAAAACTAATAATGATAATAATAGTCTTGTTGTCTCTGTTTCATCATATTCTAGCAATTTCAACAGCCGCTTCCTCTGACCTCTACTGTACAGACCCCTTCTGAACAGTACTGCATTTCAGTGAAAATCACATAAATACAGGCATACTGAACATGTGCCTAGGACGGCTTAAAACATCAAGGTGATAAGGTCCAAATAAACTTGGCACCAATTTGGCATTTGGAACCCTATTTCACCTAACTACTGCGTATATGACCGCACTGCACCCATAGATAAAATGTACTTGCGGGGCAGTTGTGGCCTGCTGGTTAGAGAGTCTGACTTGTAACCAGAAAGTTTCTGGTTTGATTCAAATCAGGTGCCCTTGAGCAAGCCACCTAACCCCTGATTGCTCCCCAGATGCAGCAGTGCTGCCCATTGCTCCACGTGTAAGCGTGTGTTCACTCCTCAATGGTATCAAACCTAACAAAGAGGAGTGTTCACTCCTCACCAATATCAAACCTGATAAATATATCACTTTCTAACCAATTCATAAAAACAATAGTGTACAATTCAGTGACTCAAAGCTATAGTGAAAATGAAGTGGTAGCAATGATATGAATAATGAAAATTGAATTGGCTTTAAAACATCACTGAGTCTAACTAAAAGGTTTAGTACAGAGCAACCTGAATCTAATCAAGGGCCCACAGCAACATCAAACATGTACCCTTTAATTACCCATCTACTCTTTCTCTCTTCCTTGATTAGCAGCATCCTTAAATCCTTACGGATCAGAAGCATCCAGCTCAGAGGAAGTGCGTCTTTACAGACCGCTCCAACAGCAGTACCTTTCTATTCTCTACCAGCATCCAAACAAGTATGTCTTTCTGTCTCTCCTGCTGAGTTGTGTTCATTAACCAAAACAGACTACAGAAGGCCATGAGCCACCTGCGATCTCTTTTCTTATTTTAATGTCTTTTTCTTGATCCGTCTTTATTTTTTCACATGCAAACAATCGCAATCTCCCTCTGACTCTCTCCTGTCCTGACGCTTCCAGACAAGCATAGATACAGAACAACAAGCACAAAAGACCCAGAAACAGACATTGATGGTTACTGTCTAACAGGTTTAGAAGTCGTCACTTTGTTTCTCATTCATCCCCTCTGTTTAAACTTTTTGTCCCACCGAGGTAATTGCTTTCAAAATACCACTGAAAAAATTTATTTCTCAATAGTGACTCTATAGATGAATTGTGCAGGGTAAAATAAATGATCACCAAGACCCATATAAATTCACTTTAGTATTTCAGTTGTTTTTTCTAAACTGTATTAAGTTGAAAAGGTGAGCAAATTGAGACTTGTTTCCTGCTTCCCAGATGTGAAGAACACTAGTAATCTCACATGCATCCCCTCCAGATTTAGAAGAATCTTATTTGTTTAGTGTCACATACTTTGTTCAATATTAACTTGGGCTTTTCTTATTAAATTCTTCCTTCCATTCTTCTATTCACATTCACATCCACATTCTATCCGCCTTTTGTGGTCCACAGAATGAATTAGCTCATTCAGGTTTGAAACAACATGGTAACTAAAAACAGAATGTTTAGTTTTGGGTGGACTGTCCCTTTAAAGTGTAATACAAAAGTCTATAAATAAACAGGGCGAGTTTGCATACGTTTAAGATGATTATTTTAACACATTGGAATTTAATAGCTCTAAACTCTTGCTGCATGCATATTACATTTACATTTATTCATTTACAAAGAGAGAGAGCATTTTACATTTTGCCCTAAGAACCAACAAGCCTAGTCTACAAAGCTACATTTACAAGTGGGAATAGTTCTAATACAAGGACATGACCAATCATCAATAGTCTCAAATGTAATTTTTTTCCTTAAAGAAATAAGAAAAAACTTTTATCCTGAATAAAAGTAATATTTAGATGAAACATCTGAGAACTACAATAGGACTTGAGTTACACCACATGGCCAAAAGTATGTGGACATCAACACCTTCCCCATCCGTTCTTGTTAAACCATCCCTATTGATAGGAAGCTGGTGTTCCCTTTGCTGCTATAACTCTTCTACTCTTCTTTGAAGGCTTTCCACAAGATGTTGGAACATGGCTGTTGGTATTTGCTTCCATTCATACGTATGAGCAACCATCAGGACAGGCACAGATGTTGCACGATGAAACCTGGCTTGCAGATGGCATTCCAATTCATCCCAATGGTGTTTCATGGGTTTCAGGTTTGGGTTTTCATGCTATTCACATCAAACTCACTAAATCATTTTTATTGAACATCGCTCACAGCACAAACCCAGAACAGAACGGGTTTGCCTCATTCTACTAAAAATGCTAGTTGCATTCTCATTGTATGCACCTGCTAGTAAAAGATGTAGCTAAAGCAGTTAAACCCGTTAACTGCAGGGCTCCACAGTTTTGGCCATATAGTTTATGAAAAATCACCCTCTGAGCAAATAAAGCTCCTTTGGGGGGAGGCTTCCATATAAGCTTCGGTGTTTAGATAGCATCCATTAAACACTATCAATATTACATGAAAACAAATATGATGTATGTTTCAATGTGTTGTAGTTGTATGGCTGCAATGCATTAATCTTTATAGTTCTGTAATATAAGTGCAGCAGGCATTATATCAGCATGAAGACAAAAGCAAAGGACAAACAGTCCTTTAAGACACACACATTCACAGCTATTGGGCTTGTTTTTATTTCACTGAACACACACAAGCATATCTAAAGATAATATGGGACATGGAAAAACATGTAGATGTGAAGATCCAGACCCAAATAAACATAAACAGGAACATACACAGTTATTTATAATGCTGCATACAAAACAATCACATACATTAGAAGAGGCAGAACCATGTTATCAACTTACTCCACTTGACCCTAGATATCCATCTGTCCATTAAATAACACACAATGTGATAATAAAGTACTTCATTTTGAGATCATTTAATCATACAGAGATGTCGTCATATGATCGTCATAGAGGGAAATGAAATCAAATGAAAATGCCATTAGCTCAAAGCCATGTGATTCAGCAATCAGATAACAATCACTGTCTCAAACACAAATTCTGCCGTGTCTAGGGTGAGTCATTGGCTTCAGCCGTTCCCATGGTGATGATGTATCAGGTATATCAGCCATATGGTAGCCACTTCATGCACTAAACTTTATTGGTGACTTTATACAACAACGAGACCTTCTGGTGTATAGATTATAGGAATGAAAAACATATAGGTGTTAGTAGAGAATCCTGGGCTACAGCTGGGTCAGTTAGGCAGGTTAGTTCTCTTCTGTCTATAACTTTTGAAAATAGTGTTCATGTCAAATACATTTTTTTAATTTCCCTTATATTTGCATGCATAAAATATGAATAAAGCAGGTGACTGTGTGTAAACTTACAGACACCACAGTCATGTCATGTATGTTGCTTGAATACACTGCCTATATAGCAGTATCAACCAGACTCTCTCAGAAGCAAAGCTGCATTAAGCAGCACCAACATACAAGTCATATACATCTGTGCAATTCCAGCACGTGTTTGAAGTTATTTAGCTTGCGTCTTATCTAAGCATTGAGGGTCCATAAGAAAGAAGGAAAAACTTATGAGAACTGTGCTTAAGTACTCGGGAACTCATTACTGCATAATACATTATCAGTGCCAATGGCAAATACATCCACACAGCACTCTGTCTTTATGGGCCTCAGTGCGCGCACACACAGGGCATACTGTCTGCCACAACAGTGCTATTTAAGCCACTGATAACCTCCCCTTGCCACTGAGAAGACGGGCCTGCTGACACAGCACAGCAGAGGTTGCCATTAAAATTAATGCTGTGGGATTAGAAAAGCACTTTAGGAGGAAATTAATAACAGAGAACTTAAGAGAGGGTTAAATTTTTGAATAAAATGTGGTGGGATGCTAATGAGGGTTTGATAATATGATGAAACTTCTGTTTAGAACAGCTGATGTCCATCATTTTTGACTGATGGGTTGATGCAGGTGAAGGGTAATACAGGCATACTCACAGCTGGCACTGGTCTCCTTTCACCCCTTTAGTGGTACAGTAGCATTTCCCTGAGCTGGAGTGGCAGACGTTAGCATGGTTGTTACATCTGCAGGCTAAGGAGGAGATAAAACAGACATTAACAAAAGAAAGGAGAGAATTTAAAGAGATAGTTCATTCAAAACTGAACATTTCAGCATGACTGTATTTTTACTGTAGCATTCAATTTTTTTTTACGAATATCCTGATTGTTCTACACCAATATCTTGGTAATATACTGGTGTATTTTACACAATTAAACTAATTAAAGTACTAAAAAGAAGTAGACCATTACACAATGCATAATGGAGAATATATAGTCCTCATTCCTTTTCATTATATAGAAAAAGTGACCAGGACATTATTAAAAAAATGCCATTTGTGTTCCACAGAATGAATTAGCTCATTCAGATTTGAAACAACATGGTAAGTAAAAACAAAATGTTTAGTTTTGGGTGGACTGTCCCTTTAAAGTGTAATACGAAAGTCTATAAATAAACAGGGCGAGTTTGCATACGTTTAAAATGATTATTTTAACACACTGGAATCTGGGGCCACGGCTCTTTTTGTCATTACAGATGCATTTCTCATTAAAGGTTATCAGACAGTAATATCAAAATGAAAGAACACACACAGAGACTGATTTTAATGCAGTGCTGCAGAGAACATGCATCTCAGCCTGAGAGTGCATTGAGCAGATTAACATCATTGAGTTGGAGTTCCTAAACAAGCCAACAAAAGACTGTTCCATTTTTTAAAATCCTTTGACAAAAACATTTAAGAGCTCTGGAGAACAAATTACCATGTGAGATGAAATTAAAAGCATCAAAATGATTTATGTGAAGCTCAAGACTCGAAAACTGATGCTTGACTCAACTGAACCCTAAAATCTGATTGGCTGTCAGGAATGTTGTCCCTGGACCAGGAGCACTAATGACATTAATCTGGGAACAAGTATGTCACCATGTATTTGCATAAGAGCATCTGCTGAATTATTGACTGACTGTTTATCTTTTCTAACAAGCATTTGAAGGTGTCTGCAGGTGTTTGTCAGTACATTTATCACCGTCAAACGCAGAGATGAAAGGTAATGCATGTTATGATGAGGTGATGCTGTGTTTATGTTGATCTAGTCACATCTTCTCTACACATCATTTAATTGGTTTAATTGGTGTGAACTATTGGTGTACGGGTGTATTTGTGATGCCATATCTATTACATTAACGTCAACAGATTTCAAATGCCTTAAACTTACTCTCCACCCAAAGTGTCATTTCATACAATTAAACTAGTTACTTTCACAGAGTGACACAGCATGTTTAAAATAATAAAGAAAGAAATAAAGAAAAACATAGCGCGAGACAGAAAGAAGAAAGGAGAAAATATAGACTTAAACTCAAGAGGCTTAAGAGGCAGGTTTACGTTTTTTTATCTGCAGGCCTTTTTACAAAACTGTTTAAATTCCCCCAGCATGCATTGCTACAGTTCTTTCATAACGGCCAATGGGAGACAACTGATGAAAGAAAACATTTCTTTTTACCTCTTTAAAGATTCTGTTATTGATGCTTGTTAAGGCAAACATTGCTATAACTATTGTTCATACTTTGGTCTTGCCATTTTCCTAATGTTTGTTATGAAACCTGCATCATTTGTGCAATCGACATGAATGATACCAGTTCACAAATTGCATGACTTGTTGAGCAAATATTTGTGTTTACTTTAAAAAATTGAGCAAACCTATGATTTTCACTTGTTTCACGCACAGAAACAAGGGAAGGGCCCCAAGTCATATTTACAGACCAGAGCATCATAGAGATTTGGAGAGTAGATTTTTATCGTTTAGGCCAATAAATAACCAAGCAACCACCCAGAATACCTTAGCTAGCACTGATAACAACTCCAAACACCTTAGCAATCGCCAGATACACACTAGCTCACATAGACAAATAATACACAGTGCATTAATCAAGGCAGTAGAATAAAAAGGCTTTAAATCAAATGCCAAGCAGCGATAAACTTGCACATGATTTTCACATGAGCTCATGCATGTGTGCATGCATGTTCATTTAAATAATGTGTGTGTGTGGCTCATGCATGTGTGTCATTTGGACAGGACTGTGGAGATGGACCATGGCAGAGTGTTGGTGGTTCCTCTGTGCATGCTGTAAAAAGATTTATAGCTAAATTATCATGTGTAAAATGTACTTACATTATAGCAGAGAAACAGCACTGCCTGAAGCTGCCGTTTCAGCACTTACTCTGAAAGCAATGGACTACAAACACACACTCACGGTGCGCACGTACACGTACGTTTGCTCATAAATATTTCTGCCAAAAGCCATCTAGGCCTGGGAATGACAAAACATACACTCACAAAAACACTTACAATGAAAGTAGTCACCTAACTACGTTTAACAAACTTTTTCATAACGCACACCATCAGCATACATCTGATGTGCTTCATTTAGATCCATAATCCACAAAAAAGTTAATGAAATAAAGGAAATAGATATCACATTAAAGTGAGAGAGGTGGAAATAAAGTGATATTTGTTTGCAAACAGGCCGTGGAACATAAGTGGCAAAACAGAGCGAAAGCTTTCAGACTAATTCTCACAAACAGAAGCACGCAAACAAACAAATAAACACACAACGAGATGACATTACAGCTGATGGAAGTTAAACCAGTCTTGAAATGAACAAAGCTCAGACACAATTCACTCTGAAGTTACGACTGGATGAAAGTCGAATTTGATCAAGCAAAGCAGGATTTTGGGTTTTCTTTCTAAATTGACATGTTTAAAGAAGTGGAAACTGTTTGGTTTTTCTTTTTCTATGGCAATGGGGCAAATGTCTTTTATCATCTTTTATCTACTCAAATGGATTTCTTATTTTTCTCATGTTTTAAATGACCTACAATACCAGGAAAACAAATCACTACAATAGAATTTTCATCGTTTTTTAAGCCAATCACCTAATCCGAAAATACCATGTGACTGATCACTGTGGAGTTACAAGTAGTTGACATAAATGCAGATTAAATGATGGCACGATAAAAAATAAATACAAGTCCTTCACTAGTGACTGTCTTGAGCTGTCATGTGAAAGAAGCAGACAGGAAAATGTGTTTTATGCTCTTAAGAGCTCTATTTGGCATATACACCTTATTATTCTATTAAGGAATGAGAGTACATGGTTACTTAAAAATGATGCCATCCCAAAACACATTTCAAACTAAAATGATTAACAATTATCACTATAAAAAGTGCTGTTCACTTCCATTAAATAAAATAATAAAAATATAATAAAAATAATAAAAATATCACTTCACTGTTTTGATTTCTACTGACCACCTCATTCTCTCTTTCACTGGCTTATGTAGATGTGCTGAGCCCTGAATGATGTTACTCATCCCACGTATGTTAGCAGTTTCTGTTGTTTTTTTTAATATACAGAGGAATAGAGAAACACATGTGAAATAACACGCACTACATTCAAATAATAAATTCGACTCATTTTATTAACAAATGTATTGCCCCCATTTCTGACGCAAGCTCTCCTTTTCTTTTTTATACTGCACATATAGTCTGTAATAGCAGAAAGCAGTCATTCTGAGTATACTGGTTCCAGGTAACTATTTCTTGACTCACCTCTATAGGGCACAAGGTTTTAATTAATGGGAAGGAGGGTGAGCCCGGTGCTCTGCCCCTCATGCCCTGCTTTGTCAGCCCACGGTGATGTGTTACTACCCTGAGCCAAATACAGCAGATGCTGCCAGCCGGCTCTCTGAGAGACATCTCAGAGACTAGAGTCACTGTACACAGACAACAGGAGCTAGAGGACAGATACAGTCCTACAGTCTATTCTACATTGCTAATCTATGTTTGTGTGTGTGTGTTTGTGTGTGTGTGTGTGTGTGTGTAACATTGTTCATGTGTAAATGTATGTTTGTTGTGACAGGTCAAGCCACTTATTTTCTATTTCATACTGACAGGGAACACAAGACACTATTGGCAGAGCAATAGTATAGTTGTTGAATAACAAGATTGTGACAGAGAGGAGTTGGTTGCTTCTGTGGCGATATAGGTTCAAGTCCAGCTAGCATGATTTCCTAGTCCCTACATATATGCATTCTCTTTGTCCCACTAATTTCCTATTCACTCTTAATGAATAGGAACCTAATATTTACTAAGAAAAAAAGAGGGAACATTAGCTGTAGACACCTCTGCTGTTCCTATGAAGCTTCTTCTATTTACAGAGAATGTTGCAAAGTATGACCTTCTTGAACACACTCCAATCACCAGAAACCCAACAAAACCTTGTACAACACAAACAGGATGTGACAAAACATGATTAGATGTCACAGTTGTTTTGCTGTAGATCAGGAGTACGGGCACTGCTGAGACCTTTCTGTGTGCAAATGCAAACTGCCACCTCAAACAGATCCTTAAAGAGATAAGGAGGAGGAGGGAACAAGCTCTGCTCCATCTGTGGCTGTTTCCTCCTGTCCGCTTTATACGACTGCCAGCGTGATGTTAGCGGCACTGAGCACTTGATTAAATCAGTGAGCAATTTAAAAACTCTAACTAATGGTTTAGAAGATGACCATTCCGCTTCAAAAGACAAAGGTTCATTGAAATAAGAATATAAGACAAAGTCTGATTTTGTTTATCATATTTGTTTGGTTTATTGCAAGTACCATTTCACATGTGTCAACACCTGGAGTTCTTGAGAAAATAACTTTCCTGTATAAACCTCTGATTGTAATTTATCCACTGAGGTTGTATGAAGATGCGTAATTCATAACAGATGTTTTCTGTATTAGACTATTTGTGTCTTTGATTTTAATTGCTCTCGTCACTTACATCAGCAGGGGTCAGATTATCATTCTCATAATTCAAAGTGAACCATAAAATGTTGCAGGTCTAAATAAAGTTCCATTTTATTTATTCACAAAAGCCAATTTTTTCTTGCGTTTGGCACTTGGCGAGAGCTCATTTTGGACCCTTGTTAACTACCAGCATGTTTTCCACATCTAATGAGGATTCATGCAGAAATAAACAGGAAGAGGAAATAAATGGGGAAAGAGAGAGAGCGAAACTGAGTGCATTTATATGCGAGTGCTTGTCTGTTGTCTGCTAATGTCAGTTCACTAAATCAATGCAATGTATTAACAGATTGATGGTTTCACACACACATACACACTGTCTTTTCAGTTTGCTTCACTATAAGCAAGGTGGTTTTAGAGGACCTCCAATCAGGATCCAGTATAGTGGAGACACACTAAAGACATGGGAGAGATTGGGTATTAAAGAAATGGGGGAAATTGGGCACAGTACTCAAGTAAACAGCTGTTTATTTATCTGCAGCAGTAAGATAAATACTGTATAGCGTGACTATACAAACAGGCTCCTTGCAGGTATTTGTTATAACCTTGTTATATTCTGTTAAAGTGTTTCCACCAGCTTCAATAGAAAACCTGCATCTGATGCAATAACAAATGGAAGTACATTTAGTTATGCCCTCTTGTTACCAAGGCAACAAAGTTTCTGGCTTATTCAAATTAAAAATCACAAGCCAGGATCCAAACATCAATTTTGTTATATGGACAAAGTGACACTTTGTCTTGCATATCCTTTCGTGTTTAACAGAAAACATTTTAAAAAATGGAAACGTAAATAAATGATTCCTTTTTTATTTCGTTTTGGATTTAATTATTCCTTTTAAGCCATTATCACAAGTTTATGTTTTATAATATATGATGTTCTATAATATATGAGAGATAGATTTAACCCTGTCTGCAATTGCTTAACTCAATTATGAAAATAATAGCAGAGCTTCTATATCTCTGCTTGATTAAATGAACACGTTGTCCAGAAAATCTATTTGGATCTCTGTTAATGTAGAAACAACTGAGTTCACAATGCAGGTCCACCATCAGCTGCTGTGACGGGTGACTAAACAAGTGTGTGTTTTACACCTAAAGCACTAAATGACTTATACAGGTCAAATAAAATAAGGAAAAACGAGGGTGTTGTGTGTGTGTGTGTGTGTGTTCAGTCAGAGACCAAGAATAGCACCGCTGTAGGGTCAATATGACTCTGTCTGCAGGTACACACACAAACACAACAACAACAACAAAGCCCGTCTACAAGCAAGTGCATGAATAAACACAAAGTTAAAAGCCACATGTCGCTAAAACCATAATAAGATTTGAAAAATGTGACTTGGATAGAATTAATACTGCTAATATTATTAAAAAGTGTTACATCTCACAGCTGGCTAAAGAGAGGTGTGATATTTCTAAACATTCAGAACTTTTAGACTGGACATTTTTTAGATGACAAAATGGACTTACAAAGTCCATAGACTTACATTGAAAGAGGAACCTCATAGAGTTGTGATGGTGACCTTTTTTGACACAGATTAGTAAACAACAATTTCGTACGAGCAAGCAAATTTAACACCTTTAACACACCTTACTATACTTAGGGGTTCTCGCACACATATCTACTTCATAGTCATTGCTCACCCACAACCACAAGATCATCATGGAAAAAAAGCAGGCTTGAAAACAATGAAAAAGCACCTCAAGAGACACAACCACATGTACAATAAGCAAGAGAGAGGTGGAGACTATACACAATAAATGTCCATCAGTCAAAGTAGGAGACATGTACAAGCAAGGACTGAGAGTACAGAGAAACTCTGTAAAGTTTTTTGTGAGGTCATGACATGCTAGAATTTAGCAACACAAAGTAACACAGCACCAAAAGCAATAGACCTCTTCTTTGCCCTCAGCAGGGCATCTCTCTGTCTCCTTATGGAAAATATGAAGTTATCAGATCTATAAAACTGAAAATGATTCTGCCAGCAGCGATACCTCCTGTGAGAAATTCCTTCAAACTGTCTCAGTTCACACTGAACAACGCCAAATTTAAAAGCCTGTTAGTTTGGGTTTGTGCTTGTGCTTTTGTCTTGACATTAAGTCTGATTCACATCAAGGCTTATATCCATGAAGGCCATCTCTACAATAATATTTTATGTTGTTAAAACGAGTCAAATTAGACTGTAACTGATGTAATTTGCCAGCTATTGCCATTTTATTGAACAATGTGGATGCAGACTAGCCTGGGCTATAGGACTGCAGTACTGCTTTTCTTTAGCTTAGAGCATTTAGTTGTGAACATTAGCGGCCTAAAACTGCAAGGTTCCTATTAAGGGAATTGCCACTGAGCCTGGTGGTGTGAAACTGCAAAATCTGAGTTACTTATAGTTCATTAATACAAATTTGTGCCAATTTCACAGATGCTGAGCTGTTAAGCTTTGAGCATTTTCGAAAATAGTGTCACAAGGAAAGCGTGTGTAAAATATGTATCTGTGACATGTGGGTCAGGGAAATATCTGAGCTGGCTAAACTGCTCACAAGGTGACCCTCTAAGTGCTAGTTTATTTAGAGGTGATATATCTGAAGCACAGATATACAAACTGTATATGGAAATCCATCTGAATGCATGTGGTTTCTGGCATTTATGCAGGGCATAAGACAGGGTGGTATGACGAACAATATTTTGCGGTGATAAAAAAATTTACAATGGCTTGAAAAGCAGCCCATTTAACCATAATTCAGTATCTGAACTATATGATTTATTTTTATTGTTACATAGTGTGAGGTTGTTTTGCAGTGACCCCAGGTTAATTAAATACAAATCTTTTGCAACTACATTGTTATTTATACCATTACAATAATATAAATTATTCATAACACTATATAAGCTTGTGGTCATACAACCCACCCCAGCCCAAACACCCCATAGTACACATATCGCTACCTTAGAATTATAAGGTTCTATCTGACATATTCTTACTCTAATATAACTTATTGACACTATTAAAGGTGTTTTATTTTAAAAAATGCATTTTGGGTGTTTAATTTAAAAAACAAAAAGTTCTGTTTTGATATATACAATGCAATGCAAAAACTTTAAACCTCAATATCTCAAAACTGGTCAAAACGCAGATAGAACCTTATAATTCTAAGGTAGCGATATGTGCAAAAGTATAGATCTCAGCTCCTACTCGAAAGGCATGTCAATTTCAAACTTAAACATATAAATAAGCATACACACATAAGCCCAAGGCTTTATCTGCCCTCCGTTCTATATCTAAGAAGGCATTTCTAGGAGACATATGTCCTCCATCTTCCAAAGACTCTGTTTTCCCCCATCTCTTCCTCTTCAAGGGCAGTCGACCACGTGTCATATTTTACCCTGATCTTTCTTTGATGGCCTGTCTCTTTTCTCCTTCAGACAACACACAGACACACTGTGAGAGATATCTCTCCAGCCTTCCCCGTTCTCCACACAGGGCCGCTCTTTATCTCTCGCTGTCTAATCTAACACAGATCAGTGGCTTAAACGCATTAAAGTACAAGGTGAGGTAAATCTCCTCCACCCACTAACGCTGAAAAATGACACAGCGGGATTAGCAGCCACCACAATCAGAGTATTAAACACACATGCATATTTACATCCACACACAGTCGATCAAGCACTCTTAATCACAGAGAAATTCAACAGGGAGGAGAGAGAGAGTGAGCGAGTGAGAGACAGAGAGAGAGAGAGAGACAGTATCCTTGAGGGATGCGCAGGTCTCAACATCTATCAAATCTGCACTGTGAGCACTGGACTGCTCTTATAGTAGAGGAGGTGGAGCAGCAGTCATCTCCAGGAAATAAGAAAATGATTAAGAGTGATTTAATGTCACACAAAATGTGCATCTGTCCGACAAAGAATGATGTTATTACACCTCCTTCCCTGCACCTCCTCGGTTGTTTCTCTGCAGTTTCATCTCTAAAAGCAATGAAGCCTGTACATACACTCTGTGATTGGAAACTAAAGGAAAAGCCACAGTGATGAACTAACATGTGGACTCCGCACCACATCAATAGATTTTGCGTCAGGGCAAATATTTTACTCGTAATGAAATATGTCCAACATTAACAATTACAACAAAATTAGGTGGGGGACACTGGGATATCCCGGGGTATCTGTATGTTGAGAAGAACTGTTTGGAGTCTGGAGTCTGTTTGGAGAACCACCTTCAGTACTAATCAAATGCTGTGTCATATAAAATGTGAAGCTTTACAAGGATAGTTTGCCCAAAAATAATAATTGTATCACCACTCACCATCTATACAGTCTCCCTGGACCCATCTTGTATTTTTGGTCAATGACTAAAAAACTATGCTCCATTTCTCAGTTAGAGTTTACAAACTTGATTGAGTTACTTTTAACTTCCACTGTGCAAAGTTTTCATTAACTATTCTTTCAAAGTCATACTCATAAAAACAGACATAAATATACAAAATAGCAAGCAAACAGACAGACACATACTTGTACACTCAAACCAAGCATCTCACCTTGACATTTTCCTCCATTAGTGGCATCTCCATAGTAACCAGGTAGACAGGTCTGGCATTGCGGCCCAGTTGTGAGATTCTTGCACTGCTCACACACACTGCCATTAACACACGTACTGTGTCCATTACACTGACATGCTGAAACATTCCAAGAAAAGAGAGTCTCTGTGTGTGTTTCTTTATTATCACACAAGCATTATCAGCATCATTTATGTAATCAGGGTAACTCCACTACTGCTCAAAAGTTTAGGATCACTTACTCATTCTTTATTTATATTTTTCCACATTTTAGAATTTTAGAATAACAGTTATAGGAATATATAGGAATAACAATTGCAACTCTGGGAATTTTGTTGTGACTAAAAGAATTCGAAATAAACAAACTCTGTGTTATATTTTAGCATCTTTAACCTCAATCTGGGAAGCTTTTAAAACAGTATTGAAGGAATATCTATATATGCTGGACTCTTCTTGGCTGCTTTTTATTCATTATTTGGTCCAAGTAATCAATTTCAAAAATATTTGTTGGTTATGTATACCAGGTAAATGCCCATGTGTTTTTGTGCTTACCTGGACAGGTTATGTAGGACCAGTCAAAGTTCCTTTCTCTTGAACAGAGACTAGTGTCCAATACCCTCTCTTGGCCATGCCTGCTCAGGCTCCTCATTGGTCCACGATATGATCCCTCCATACACTGACCCTGCCCTGTGTCTGTAGGGTCACCACACCAGCCACAGTCAGGCTGTTCCAGGCACTGAGCACATGTACGAAGACCTGAACAGTTCTGAGCTACAAACAGAAAACAAGCAGACATTAAAAAACGTTTCAGTCATCCAGACAATAGTGAATTTTAAAAACTCCTCTAAGAAAAATATTTGAAAGAGCAAAATCAAAAGTAAATAGTTTGAAACTAATAGATTAGTTTAGAGCTACATCATAAACCATTCTACCCAAAAATCATGCATTTTATTTGTTTTATTCACATGCTCAAACTCCTCCAAACTGCATAAAGGCAGCCATAAATCCACACACATGGGTCTGTTTCCTAAGGGTCTGGCATGTGCTGTACAATAAACCAGCTGAAATGATTAGCATTACAATGTAGATGAAATCTAGCATTTAGACTGATGTTTGTAGATAACCAAACCTTTATTTGGTTGTCACCATAGGGCAGAAAACCACAGGAGCTGGCATATTGATTACTATCAGGTAAACAACAAGTCCAGAGACAGAGACAGAAAGAGAGAGAAAGCCATGTTGCTTCCTTCAAAATATCACAAACAATCCTTATTGGCATGTTTTATCCCCGGACAAATAAACCACTTGTTAATCAGAGACTACCAATGTCATTTTCACAGTCTATTTAACTATACTGTAAGCATAACTACCTGATCTAAACATAGATCTTTCCCAAGGACAACAACCCCCCAGAAGTTGCCACGTCTTCTGCTTTGTCTTTGTAACATTCTGTTCTGCTACCATTCAAAGTCACTCTACATCAATTTTGTCACAGGGACTAAACTGTGTTTCCCAAGCAGCCGCCACTGCCTGCGTGTTTTTGGCTGACCTTTTAATTTCAAAATAAATTGAGTTTTGTGCTATTACATTTAGACATCTGATGGATGTGTATTCAAACAATGCGCCTGACATTCAGAGCACTGGGGTCTAAGGCACACAGAAAAGGATCATATGATCTACATTCTTTTGGGGGTTTATCACTTTGGGTGGCATTATATTACTTTATATAACAAAGTTGCCTGAACCCTTCTGTAATGACCTTACTCTCTTTTTAGAAGTTTGTGCATGTGGGAGTGGAAAATATATGCAGGCGAGAGGGACAGAAGAAGAATCTATCAATGTGCTCCACAACCAGCCCCTTCTAATGGGTCCT
>JAZGTK010009969.1:0-16773 GCA_036877625.1 Ambastaia sidthimunki | reverse complement strand
TGAGTCCACAGTCCTGGTTTATCAACATTTTGCCCTTAAGCAAGACATTTAAACCCAGGAAGTTTTTAATACTCAAATTTAAATACTTCCACATCAGCTATACGTAATTACTGTAGTAAACAAAACTGCTGCTGGAAACACAAGCACAGACCGCCAGCATGTGTTTTGTCTGACGCTTACTAACACAACCCGCGGGCCATACTGTTGAGTCAGTCCGCTCCAAGCACATTTATAATTACTGTAACAGCTTTCGCACTCATTTCTCTAGCGGTCGCCCCCAGTATCCAATGTGCAAACACTCACCATGCCGTTATTCCAGTTGTTGTTTTCTGAGTTGTAGCCTGAAGGCCAGGAAGACTTTGGATCGGACTGCATATGCTGATGCATCATCCACGCAGCCTCACCTCCGCCTCTGTCGCTGCCAACTGAGTCGAATGCCATTCGCGGCCAAATCACTAACTCTGGCCTTCTTAAGCTGATTTTAAAAGAAAAAGACCTTCTATTCAAACCCTTTACTTATCAGGTCTGCCTCTGTTTTACATAATGCTATAAATGCAGGGCGTCAACTGGACACGTTTCCCATTTAGACTCGTTCATACGAAGCTATGGCACGGCGCTGTCATTCAGCACAGCTTGCCAGCCGAAGGACTGACAGCTCCACTGTCCAATAGGATACGAGCAGGAGCGGTGACGCCACCTTACGTCACAGCTGTAATTGGGCTTGGTCTTGCTTTTGGAAACTTATGAAATTTAATTTAAATAAACAGAGAAATAACTTAAGATCAGTTGCCGTTTAAATCGTTTAAAAATACTGAATCTTTGCTTGATCGTCCTGTAACTCTTTGCGCCAAATATTAACAAGCGTTTAAAGTGTTAAAATGAACCGGAAGCAATTGTGTTGTTACATCCTGTGGAATAAGGATACTCATTTGAAATGGTTCATGGCTTGATAATTTACGTTTAATAAAAACTTCCAAATGTCAGCAAAATGAATTACATGCCAGGGACTGCGAGCCTCATCGAGGATATTGATAGTAAGTTTATTGCAACAGAATTAGGTTTATTTGAATATCAGTTCATGCACCCTAAGGAGACACATAGTTGGCGTTGTGTGAAGATGTTTGCCATACAGGCTTTTTGGGCATGCATAAAAGTCACGTCGGCGGTACGTGTTTTAGCTAAAAATAGAAAAGCTAGCCTGTTGGCTACTGTCCAGCAAAGCCGTCTGGTTTGACGAATTAAGCAGAGTTAGCGCAAATAATTGTGGCCTCAACACACAGGCGTTCGTGTTATATGAAATGAGATCTAGAGCTTAACAATGTCAAATAATTAAACGGTGTCTATTTGACTAACGGAGCTTTATTTTATATAACTTTACAGAAAAACATCTTGTTCTCCTTCGCGATGGAAGAACGTTGATTGGGATCCTCAGAAGTATAGATCAGTTTGGTATGTAGGTCTGACTTTGTCATTTTGCAAGCACCCCCAAATGTATTTTCTATATAGCGGTTTTTCACAATAAATTTTGTTCTATAGCAGCTAAGTTTTGTGGACTTATCTTTGTGTTCAATCTAACGTTATTAGTTTGACAATTTACCAAATACACAGACACTTCTCAGTAATACACCAAGTTTGCAAAACAAGTGTTTTATGTTACATATTATGTTAAATATATTTTAATATTTTATTCACATCAGTAAACTTTTCAGTAGACTCTAGAAAATTTATTTTACAAGTAATTCTGCTACCATTAGGGCTGCACAATATTGAAGAAAACTGAGTTGTATTAGTTTGCAAAAAAATGTGATGCATGATATTTAATACAATAATACTTTAATTTTGTTAAATCAACTTAAATTATATTAATATTTAAAAACTGAGCATTTTATATCCAACATACATGTTTCAAATTTTTTCTGGGAAATTAATTTGGGTTTCAGATTTTAACACTGAACACTAATTTTTTCTTCACAGCCAATTTAGTTTTGCATCAAACAGTTGAACGTATCCATGTAGGTAAAAAGTTTGGTGACATTCCTCGTGGGATATTCGTCGTCAGAGGCGAAAATGTTGTTTTGCTTGGTGAAGTAGTAAGTACAGGTGGCCATTATCCTGCTGCCTTGATATATCCTGCAGAATATGTTCATTTGTAAGACATGTGATGTATGATAGACAACTTTTTTTTTTAGGATTTGGATAAAGAATGTGATCAAATTCTCCAGAGAGTTTCCATTGAAGAAATTCTGGAAGAACAGAGGACAGAACAGCAAGCCAAGCAAGAGTCTGAAAGACTGAAGCTACAGGCAGTGAAAGAACGGGGCTTATCAATCCCCAAAGCTGACACATTAGATGATTTCTGAAACTTCAAGTGTAGCTTTATTTGATGGTTTTATTTCTCTTTTATTGAATGGTTAAGTTTGGTTTGAAATGGTCTGTCATGTTTGTCACGACTGTCTCATGTCATGAATGTTTGATAGAGGAATGAGTCACACAAGGTTGTGACTTCAAATTTAGTTTCACTAGTTGAAATTGCCCATCTTTGTTTCTTTGTATGGCTGATGCTATAATGGAATAGATGATGGACCAAACTGAAGCACTTGGCCTGTTGGCTTTTACTTTAAAATTTGTAAGCAACAGTAATGGAATACATAGTTATTTTCAGTGTTTACAATGCTATTGATATAATGGTATGGTTAAGTTGGTATGCTATGTAAAATTACATGAAATAACACTGAAATATTTTTGTTCTATTAAACCTATTTTATACTGATGAAGATATTTGTGTTTGAAAACATTCTTTTCACACATACCAAGAGGACTACAGGGCGTATCCACACAATTAACATTAGACTATAATAACAATGTTTTTTCACTCGAATATAGCCCAATTTAATCAAAATTATAGTTCATATAAATGAAAAAACAAGTGGTTATCACCAAATATCACTAAATATTACATACTTAAATCTTCTAAATGGGTTATATTAATATCCTAAATATTCAATGGTACAATGACAATATATATTGATGTTTAGTATTTTTATTTCATTTTTTTAAATACAGCTACAACAAACTTACTATTAGACTAGTACACCCTAAGGTGAATACAAAATTAATGCACACTTATTAAACACTCTGAATTATCAAAGATTTGCCCAAAGGTGACTCCAATACCCGAAGTACACAAAACTTGTAAGTGCCATGTTAACGTTCCACAAAGTGAGGATTAGTAAGTCTCGTCATTAAATAGAAAAACAGCTCTTTTTTTGCAATTTATTGGCTTTGACATGCAATCCCGTTTTCAATGACTGTAGCCAGTTCCCAGTGAATGAGCGGGAGCGGCTTGAATGTACTGCTATCAAATATCCTTTGACAGCCATGCATGCTTGTTCTTCAAGGCCCGTGCGTCACAGCTGCATTTAAACACGCCCCTTCCAAACGCTTGTTGAATAGAAATGACAAGGCAACATGACAACCGCTAAAGATGATCTCGATTTACCGTTATAATCGCTCTCAGATGTATTATGTCGCATTATTATGCCATTTGAGCACCTATCTATTGTGGCACTTGCTGGAAATCTGAACGGAGCCACGGGGAAAGCCGCTTGGGGGCAAGCCAAAAATTACAACTGGAAAAAGAAACCCAGCCCTGCTTCAATTACGCACCGAGAGAGGGAGCACGCTGCCAGTGACAGCCTGTAGTCAGGGGCACTTCAACAACTCATCCGTGTGGCTGTGATCGACCGTACGTTACCGTTTTCGGCCGATCACCCTTAAAGGATGTAGACCCTGGCCTGCTATCTCACCCGCCTGTTCGCTTTGCTGAACGCTTTGGCATGTTCTTTTTACTTAGACCTGTCGCCAGTGGTTCGACAACGTTTTTTGAATAGGCAATGCCTTCCCTACGCGTTTGTGGCGCAAACTACAAAAACCACGCTCGTATCTCAGCGAACAGTCTTATTGGTTATGTATACATGCGCTAGTGGTTTAAAATGCCGAGATTTTGATTAAAATATTTTTATACGGACGGAAAATAGCAAATTCGGCTGGGAGGAGCAAGGAGCTCTGTCTACTCTTCGGCTTCCACGGCAATATCATAGTAAATTTTAATGGAGCTGGAGAATATTGTTGCCAACACGGTACTCCTAAAGGCAAGAGAAGGTAAGTTAGACAAATGAATGTTTTGTGTTTGTTATTATTACGTTTCAGTCGTATGCAGTTCGCTTGAACAGACACCGATACATACAAGAAAAGCCATGAAACCGCTGCCGTGCACCTCTTGATGATGTAATCTCGCACTGAAACGAGTGATGAACATATGCCGTGTGATCGTTTGTCTATCACGATCCGCAACATTGTTTCCAAAAAGATCTCCAGCGGATCTTTCATTTGTAACCGGCAGATTAAAGCCGGCGTCACAATGCCGTACAGTGTAACATTGTATCGTTTGACAGTTGGTACGTGTTATGGTTGACCCTTAAGCGAACACCAGAAAACATCAGCCTCCCACATCCGTTTCACCGAGTCGTGATTTAAAAAAGACGGCGACCGTTTATGGTTCGTTTGCGCGTATTTATTACAGCGTGCACACCTACACGCTTATTTATTTAACATCAGCAAACCGCATATCTGCTGGTATGTGATACATTTTCTGCCAGAGGTATGACGTGAGCTATGTATAAGGAAATGGCAGATATGGTACAGCTGGTCACCGCCACACTGCTTAATTCACCGTCGATTACCACAAACACTCACAACTACCAGCGAGTATAAATGCGGTAGGTCCGCGATTAGTTGCGAAAACGGTTCAGCCTCGATTAAGGCGATGTGGAAACCACAATAACTGCTGCTTCCTACACAGGGATTTTTATTAAAGGCCTTGTGAGGCCACCATCCTTAACTTTGGTTTAGGTGTTAATGTCTCGATATGTTAAGAACGAAACCGGAGTAATTCGATATGCATTTTTTGTAAGGCTAAGGATGCGATTGTCAAACGACATTACAGATAACTTTATTGATCTGGCTTAAGAGAGGATAATGTTTTTAATTGTTCACTTTAGACCGCTCAAGTAAGCAGTTTAGACACAAACATTTAGCTGAATGCTCTTTAACACTATCAGGGCAAAGCTGCTTGATTCCCTCAAGTATGCATCATGGAAAATTATAATGGAATCCTGATGGGTCTTGCGAAGGACAAATGAGTTTTGTCTTCCAGTAGCTTGTTTCTCTTATTTTGTTTTGAACAACACATTTGGGAGAAAGAATGAAGTTGTAAATGACCAGTGCACTAAAATGCATTTAGTATACTGCTGGCTATTTATAAGCAGTACATTCTCAGTATTGGTACAGTTGAGTACCAGACAGGGTAGTTGTACCATGGTTCCTCTGTTTTGAAAGAGCATGTTGTACAGTATAGTTCTTTCTGTCTCTCTGTTTCAATAAGAATGTAACATTTGTGATGATATATAGGACATTTTATTTACAATTTACACTTCTTGCTGAGAACGTGAACTGATTGTGACTCTCAGTCTCGTCTGCAAGTTAAAGAGTTAAGAGCTTTTGCTTCTTAAAGTTTGTTGTGATCTTCCTGCCATTCGTTGTGATTCTTTAGAGCTGAGGTATAACATTGTTCAACCCAAATAACAAAATATGGAGGCAGCAAACCCTGTTAGCCATATCTTTCACAAATGTTAAGCACGATTGGCCTCAATAATTACCCAAATTCTCATGTGTCCTTGGAGGCACAGGACTGCATGTTCATTTCCTGACTGTGCTCCTTTGCCCTAAGCCTGGAGTTAAGAATAAATGACCAGGTTTTGACAAGTGTACCTCACCATGTTGTTAAACAGAAAGTTTTTCCCTAGGCCAGTAACCTTTGCAGCCTCCCCTGTCACTGATCTAACTGAATACAGACAAATGATGTAGAACGTTTCTCGAATTTGAATTTAATTCGCAGATGGCTAGTTTTTTTGCATGTGCTTATTTGTTTTTTTCAGACTTCCCGTAATATCCAAAGGAGTTTCTTTAAAGTACAACTGGCTTTGCAGAATGTTGTTTGTATGTGTTATGTGGTGAGTGTACTATATAATCAGCTTAATAATCGAGGACAATGTTTCTTGTTACTGCTCTTATTCAAGTTAAACACTGCTGTACATATAGAAAACGTCAGTAAATGTTCTTTTTAAACATAGACTTGTGTGTATTGATGTGTCGTTCACTAAGGGGCTGCTCTGTTTGCTCTATGTGCATGTGTGTGACTGTCCCCCTCACCATTTCTTTATCACGCTGCGTTTGGAGCAGAAAATGAGGCGCAAAGCATGCAAATGTTCGACTAGCAGCAGATAACAGGAAAAGCAGAGTTTACAGGCCACACAATCTGTTTACATGGCTGAAGCCACGCTTCTGAAATCATTAGAGGTCCCGGCCAGAGTCAGGCAGCCCCAAACTAAACAGAAAACTCATCTATGTCTACTATGATATTCTTCTTGGATGTTATGCATTTAGACCCAAACATTTATTGCCATAGGAAATGGCACGATCTGATGCGTGGTCAGACTGCATTATTACGACCAGCATGTACTGTAGAGTGGTGTATTTAAAACAGTGCAGGCCTATAAAACGCAAGTATGCAAATGTTTGGCTAAAACATTGAAAGTGTGCGGTGGAGTCATTTATATCTGACATACATTCTTTCTCTATCGTGGTACAGTACAATTGAGTTACATTCAGATATTTTGGTATTTAAGGGTGTATTGTGTATATACTGTCTTGTTTAGTTCGATTGAAACAAACTCAAGTTCGTTTCCCCCTTTGGTGCGGATCTTTTGGGCAGGTGTGAATACAGCAATCGCACTCTGGTGCACACCAAACAACCGAACCGAGACCCAGCTGAAGAGGTGGTCTCGGTTCGGTTCCAAACAAACTCCGATACGGTTCGTTTAAGGTGTGAATATAATACGACCTCGATCCGACCCAATTGCAAAAAGCACAGTGCATTTTGAGTTAACAGGCTCCCATAAGTGGAGTTGACGCATGCGAAAGCCTGCTTTCCTATGAGCACTGTTTTTGTTAAGTTTCACTTTCGCTTTATTTATACCTAGTCCGTCTTCTGCGCAGTGCCGCTGTCAGTATGCCATGGTATGCACCTATAAGAGCATTGCTCTCTCCGCCGGAACCGCCGTGCAGCACTTCTTCCTCTTCGCAAAATCCTCCTTACAACATCATCAGTGTCTTCATATTGCGTTTGTAGCTGATAACAGAAAATCAGTAAAATAATAACAATTGCACTACGAAAAAAATCCATGATTACGCTGTTTTCGAACTTCCTGTTTTTCCTTCTTGAGAATTTCTGTCCAATGAATGGATGACCTTAGCACACATTTTGGTTTATAATGACATAGCATGATTTATAATGCAATGCAAGCACATGTCACATAGCCTTCACAATGCAACAAGATAGAAAATTGCTTGAAAATGCGCAGAGTATATTTCAGGCCTTAGCGCTATGGTACACATCCACAACCAACAACTAATTATGTCACTTCCTACTGTAAACTTCTGTAGCTGAACTGTAATCAGTAGCTGCCATTGAGTACAGTAGAGTCACTAAGTCCCAACACACATAAATTATGCAGTTCTACAAGCCTAGTAAATTTCCACAAGCATGACCTGTGCTGAGAATTGTTTAGATTCATGAGGGACGGTCAGTCATTTGCATTAAGAGAGGAGAAATATCAAGATGGCATAAGGAAAACATGGCATTTGTGTTTGTGACCTCAAGTATTTGCTGTCATTATCACAGACAGACAGTACAGTTGGATAAGACCTCATTATCTTTAGTCCAGGGTTAAACTCACAAATGGAAATGGAACGTAGTCTTATTTAGTGGTTGGATACCCGGTATATCAAACTGCAGTGCATGATATCCATGTTAAAAAGAAAAGACTGGTTGAGTAGAGTTAAAGTTATTTTTATGCTTTGCTTTGATCTCGTTTTGTCATCCCAGAAAAAAAAGTTAATTTCTAGAATTTGTAGATGAATGCAATTGCTTGTTTAACAAAATGGGTCTGTGTATGTTAGGGTGCATTAAAGTTGGCAGCATTAAATGCACCACAAAACAGTTATCCAGAACAGCCCTATTAACTAGGACCTTTTGTTCCCCATCTTTGGCAAACTCTAATGGAAATGGCATTGTATTGGTTTCTTTTCAAAGTCTGACTAAGTATCTGTGTTGTGAAGAGGTAGGTGGGGGGCAAATTCCTAAGCAGGGGTGTAATCTGACCCTGGCCTTGTCTGACAACTTAAGCGATCTGGAGCGCGCATCGTAACCCATGACGACTGTGGATGAGGCGCTCTCCTTCCCATTCAAGAACTCTGGAGCTGGCAGGCTGCTCGGATTTGCTGGGAATTGTGCTGTGTGAAGGCCCCCAGAAATAAACGTCAGCCAGTTCATGTAAATGAAGTCAGAAGCAAAGGAGAGGGAAAAAGCACAGAAAACAAAAATAGTGTGTGACAGTGAAAGGAGGTAGAGTGAAAGAGATCTGGACTGGGAAAATTTGTGCTGCCGCTTTGGCCAGATGCTAAAAAGTTGCATCACTGCATTGAAGTATTACATTCCTGTTTCCTTTATACACAGCTTCCTGTGTTAAAATGCACACCGAGACATTGCCACAGAAGACCTTCTTACAGAAAGTGAGTTCTCTCATTGGTGGTGCTGGCTGTGGTTAGCATTATTTTACTGTTGCTCCCAGTCAGATTCAGGGATTTGTACAGACCCATCACCCTGAGTATAAAGGAACTGCAACCCCATTTATCTTTCTACACACACTGAATTGTCAGTACCAAATATTTTACCTGAGGCACACCTGTTCCCTGTCAGAAACACATGCAATAATTTAACAAGCCTTAATCCACTGACCTCATCTGAGTAAGTGCATACATAATTCTGTCATGGTCTTTTGCTAAACCATTGTTTGACTCCGCCCAGTCTAGAAGCTGTGGATGGATGTTCTGTAGTACAAGCAAGGCAAATATGGAACAGAAGTGCTGTAGCTAATGTGGGGCTGAGACTGATAGGCGTGAAAATTGAATTTGACTCGTCATGAATGGCCGGTTGACTCGCAAGCGTACGTCTGTTGTCTTGGTTGATGTCATTTCTGTCCGCTCCAATTCCACATAGTCAATATCCATATTAGCTTGTTGACTGACTTGTGGCATTGGTTGCAGTTTGAACGGCTCTGTTAGAACGGCTCTGCTCAGGGAAAGACGTTTAAAAGGCCTAAAAAGGTTGAGTTATGTTTGAATGTCTTGTTGTTTGACCCTAAAATGGGCTGAAACTTATAATACCTCAGAAAATTGCTGCTTTTACAACACATAAGGATGCAAATCTAGTTCTTGAACAAGTAATAAACTGAAAATAATCCACCTGATCTCATTCTAAGGCCCATAATGTTTAACAATAAAATAAATAGGGGTGTCATTAAACAACAGCTTCCTGTGTAAAGTTTTTATATGTTAGAACCAAACTAACAGAAGATTATATCTGAAAGAAAAGATGTATTATTTGCACACAAAGAAAGCTTTCAGTTGAGGGTTATGTTCAAAAGAATTGTACATCAAATGTTTTTATTTACTGGCACATTGATTGTGTACAGAACTGAATCCTGCTGTTGTTTAAGTATGAGCCAGTGAATTCTGAGAAATTATTTATGAAATTATGAATATTTTGAATGCATGAAAGTAAATGCTGTTTGACCTTTCCATCATTTCAGCATTTCCAAATTTTTACCACAACGGTAAAGAATGAACGTTTGATAAAACTGTGATGCGTGTTGCAACAGGTTAGTGCTTGTAGCTGACGTTCCACTAATAAGAAAAGCACAGATGTTGCATCATCAGTGAGGGCATTGACATGAAGCTAAGAGTGCTTGAGGAGTTGAACTTTTGATGACATCGAAGTCCTGAGGAACTGCAGGAGCAGCATTATGTTCATTATGTTTTTCTGAAAATATGCTGGGAATGTTACATTGTCTGTCTTCCTGTCAGTCTGTCTGTCTGTATTTCCTGATTGTGATGTAATGCAGTCATTTTAAAGCTGCTCTGGGTAAAGTGGAGAAGGTTTATCGTCTGTAAGAACATCGGCATAAGCTCACTCCCCATAAAAGCCTGTTTGTATTAGTCTGAGAAAAGAGCCAATTGTGAAATCAACGTCCAGATCTTCAGAAATAGGGCCAGATAGCATTTCCGTCAGGTTTAGGATTGGAATTAAAATTTTTGGAATAGATTTAAATATGATAAAACGTTAAATCCAGGTAAAAAAAAACAAGCAAGTTGGTTACTTCCTGGTTTTTGATAGGCCAGCTTGGGCCTTTACCAGCTGTTAGCTGTTGGTAGAAAACCTGATGGTGGAATTGAATTTTGCTGAGGAGGAACACAATAGTGATCAGCTGTTGTCCTCTCACGATGCTGACACGTAAATTAAATTAATTAATTATACATTAGAACAGCTAAATGCCAGACATCAATTAATGCACTAAACTAAATTAATGGCAATGCTTAAATTACTATGTTCTAATTATAAACATATAGTTTTACACTATTCCACTATTTGATGCTAAAGCTACATCCAAATATAGATGATGCCACCACACTATCAAGTGACAATTCATACAGCGAATTGGACTAAATGTTAAATAAATGAACACAAAAGCAGTGGGGCATGTGCAGATCTTTGTCAAAGTTTCAAATTCTGTGGAAATCCACAAATCTTTCTGCTGCACTCTGCAGACATTATGTGTGGCCCTGGTTAGAAGGTCCCTTTATTTTCAGACATTAGCAAACGTTGCTGCCTTTTGGGCAGCTGTTCTAATGTGCTCAGAATCCACTGGAGACATGTTACCCCCGAGCCCATCAGAACAGTCAGGTGGAGCAAACGCAATGTAATGTGTGTGAGGAGGGTGAGGTGGGACAGGAGGGGGACGAGAGAACCACAACAATGTGGACAAAATCAAGAACAGCTGGCGAGGAAGTACTCAGCTTTTCGAAGAGTAGTGAAACCGCTTTGACCTGCCTATCCAAGACGACCACTGAAAATGTGCTTTAGCTTCGCTGCTTTGAAGTTCGGTAACAAAACCATTTTGCGGTCAAACTTTTTAATGGTGTTCCATGAAATATTTAAGCCAACATCCGTAATTACAACATGCCTTTTGTGTTTACCTGAATGACGTGTTCCTGTGTGTGTGTGTGTGTCTGTGAGTGTGTCTGTGAGTGTGTGTGTGTCTGTGAGTGTGTGTGTGTCTTTGTGTCTTTGTGTGTCTGTGAGTGTGTGTGTGTGTGTCTGTGAGTGTGTGTGTGTGTGTGTGTGTGTGTGTGTGTCTGTGAGTGTGTGTGTCTGTGTGTGTGTGTGTGTGTGTGTGTGTGTGTGAGAGAGAGAAACTAAGAGAAAGAATGGGTTTTAAGATAACCAAATACAAACTGCCTCTCCCTGATCTTTCATGTTGAGACAGGTATGGAGAGATAACTGGCCCATCCTCCACTTCTTTTTCTCCTTTGCTGTCTATTCTTTTCTAATGGACCTTTATTAGACGCTACAATACAACATTGTGCACCTTCGTTTTGAGCTTTTGTGTTATGTAATTGTAGCACAAAGCATGCACCATGACATTCTGAACGGGATGCTTTCTCACATTCCTTGCTGGAGCTATTTTTAGCGATACGACACCTGGCTTAAGTCTCAGGAAGTGTTTTATGATTCCTGTGCTGCTGTACAGGTTCCAAACAAACTGTCAAATACAGATTCACAAACTCACACACCCACACACAAACGCTGATTTCCTGATATACAAACCGTGTACAGACGTCACGTCATGCAAACGTGTTGTGTAAAAATACTTTCTGCTTGTGAACGCAAACCTCAAGAGCTCAAACAAAACTTTTGTCCTGTGATATTTCCATATTCATTTTCTAGGACATTTGCAAAATTTGGGGTTTTTGTAACTACAATTTGTGATGTTTTTGTAAATATTTTGAAAAACTATATTGGAACAGATATTTAAATCTGTGAAAAGCTGAATGTTTTTGGTAATTAAAAGTTTTTGTTTTTAATTGAAGGAATTGAATATCAATTTCTACAGATTATGCCTGAAATATAAAGTACGATTTTATTTGTCTGATAAGCCAAGATGGTGAACTGGGGGGAGAAGTTCTATATAGAAGTAAATGTGCCTATAATAGATTTGCAAAAAAAACAAAGTCTGTTGTATTTGTAAAGTGTCAGTACAGATCTTGATGTAGCTATAACTGCTGTCATAATTCAGACACTGTTTCAGAAATCACTGCTGAGTTGCTATAAGGTCACACACTGTGTTGCCGGTCGATGTGCTTGCATCTGACCCCACTTGTACCGGTTGTGCGTGTGTGCACACCGACAGATTTTGCCTCTAAGCTTAAAGCTATTTTTAATTCTGGTAATTATCAAATGTCACATTAAGTATGCATGACATGAGGGAACTAATTGAATGTATATCAGCTGTTTGTCACAAGCTGTTCTTTCCGGTGTTTGTTAAAAATTATGTGTTGAAAAATGTGTTGTTGTTGAAACACTGATGTAATCCCTGTTGTGTAATAACAATCAGGCACATTAATCGTCCACCAATTTCTAATCGAATTTCTGGAACTAGTGTCAATTTTAGCTTGTGCTACATCCACAGGAATAATGAAAAGGCCATTTGTTAATGTTATAAAACTAGGAAATGACAGAGTTCACATTATGGAAACATTCAGGCTAACATTTGTCACAGAGATCAGCTCAGGATGAAGTAGCAGCTCATCAGTTTAAATATATACTGTATATATATTTGATGCAATTATGGATGCTTGTTTGGCTTAGTGAATATAGATGTTTATTCTGCCTGAAGAAAATGTGAGTAGAGGTTACCCATGCAAAACTCTTCACCGCAATAGTGAAAGTGTGTGAGTGGCTACCAGAGCATTGTTATGCTGAATATTCAGTGTTTATTTTTAAAACATGTTGCTATGGTATTGCTAGATTGTTGCATACTGGCCCAAGTCAAAAACCACCAGGATATGTCTCTGGTAACCAATTTGTGCCAAAAATACCTAGGGTGAGGAGTTTGTTTAAAAGAATGATGTCATAGGCCTCAGTTCTTTGACTTTCACTGTTTAGATATTTACAGTATCATAACGGTATTACACGCAGAGCTTTCTGATCAGTATTAACATGTTTGATCTCTTTAAACAGATGTTGGAAGTTTCGTGTTCCCACCGATTCTTCATTTCCTCCTTATCAGATAACCACAAAAAGTTTTATGTGTTACTGTCAGTTTAAATGATGTATTTGGCTTTTTTACAAAGAGCCGCCACTGAGTGCATTTACATGCACAACAAAACACTGATAACTATCAAAAATCCTGCAACCCCAGAAAAGAGTGTTTAGTGTATGAGAGTTTGTCTTTGATCATTTTTACTGCACAGGACACGTGTATTAAGATGCTGGCAAAAGATGTTGGCGATGCAAACTGTTGTACAGGACAAAAATTGTAAATTGTTTATGGCCTGATAAAAGCACAGAGTTTAAGCCATTGATGCAACCTTACAAATGATCAGGTAATTAAAGGGTTATTTTATCCAGAACCACTAAATCTTTCATCATTTACATGTTGCTACAAAACATTTTTGCCTACTTTAATTTTTGCCTAAAGCGTTACTTATAAATTAAAAGGTTTGAAAGTCAAACATGTACAGTGACACTGTTAAGCTGAGCTCTCTTGTCTGTTAAGTTGTCTCTGGCCTGTTCTTGAGTTCATTGAAGATCTGTTTAAAACAAGTGCCCTTAAAGCAATAATAAAAAGACAAATGACCACATCACACTGGAACATTTCAACAAAAGGCCTCTTCCTCCAATAGTCCTGGGCTTCACCTTTGGAAAAGGCGGCACTTTTTTACATCCTGTGGCACAAAGGCTTCTGTTGGAGTTCGAGGGAGCCACACCTTGGAGAAGCCCTTAAACACATAAGCATATGAACCAGGAGACCAACTATGTATAGCACCAGTTTGTTTTCACTTAACACAGGTAGTTGGGTCACTTTTGTCTTCTGTACTCAGACTGTGTTGGCTAGCATTAGTAGTCCGGCCCGTTAAATAAGTTAAATGAGTTAAATAAACACCAGCTGTGTGGAGGTTTTGTTTGTTAGGCATTATTTGGAAGCCAGTTGTGTGTTCTTTCTGATGTGGACCAACACGAATTGGGTCTCTGTTAACTTCAAAACCTTATAAAGTCACAGTTTAATGTAATTTCATGCTGTTTATTATTGCATGCCTAAAAATCCACAGCCTTAATATGACTTAATAACTTTTTATTAAGGTTATTTAAGCCTGGAATTTTATTTTTCTTTTAGTTTCTTTTTACCATTTAATTTTTAAAATAACACATAGCTTTTAACCCAGTTATGTCAAATACATTAAAAAAATGGAAAAGTATGTGTTCATTTTAAATGATTATGGCTGGTAGTTATAAAATCTAAGTCACAATCAAATATCAACAATAAATACAATAGATATCATAACACAATAAATGCTCTGTCACTATGTTAGATTATACAATTCAGAATAGTCAAAACACTTTTCATAATCTCCACATTCAACAGTACTCGTCTTTGAGGCAAATGCATAACCAATCAGCCAGCCGCCCATCACAATGCTGTCTGCAGTCATTCAAGCCAAACTAAACCCACAACTAGACAGAGGGGTTCACTAAAAAGGCAGTTTTTGCCCCAACATTACACAGAGTGTTTTGTCCTGGTTGCTTTTTATAACCGGTCACAACCCTTCTTTAAAAGAAACAAAGAACTGATGTTTTTTTTTTTAACTAAAATCACTTTCTGACATCATTAAATGGGCAGCACACGCATGGTAAGCTTGATAACTTTATTGAGCTATTCTTTATATGAGCGATTGGCTAACAAAGTAAAACGGCACCCTTTTATTGTCTTAAAGAGTGAACAGCTTTGGCTTTCTCTTGTTTTCAGGGAATAGTCTCTGGCAGCAATAGGCTTATCTGGTGTCATTTGATGCATTCATTCAGAGTGTTTTTCATGAGCAGGCCTGTAAATGCCTTTGCAATCCCTATTTCTAACTCTTTGTGACTGTAGTGTAATTGTTAAAAAGATAATGTGCACCAAACAGAATATCTTCACTGTTAAACAGATATTACACTTCACAGACCACAGAAGTGTATGTGATTTCCTTTACTCTTAAACAAGACTTATTACAGATTGAGTTCAACCGCAGTGTGAAAGACCCACGAGAGGGTTTGAATAAGAGTTTCTTTCTTATGACACCTTTTAAAACGGGAAGCTGGGACTAAACATGTAGAAGGGCTTTTAGTAGCCTGTAGCGTTTAGCTTACTTGACAACATTAGGCCTGAATGAAACTGACAAACATGTAAGAGACTTCTTTTGTCCAGTGTTAAATCAGATCTTTAAAAAATAATTGACCCAAAGGACCTAAAGTATTAGTGCAGAATGCTGGGTAAAACAGTAAAATGTTATTGTATCAACACTAATGCATAATGCATCAAAGCCTTGAATATGTAACCTGAAGGTTGCAGGTTCTATTCTCACAGCTGGCAGGAAATGACTAGATGAAAATGATCCATTTTAACTGGATGGGTTAAATGCAAAAGTCACATTTCAAGTATGGATTACCGTACATTGACAAATATATTACTTTCAATCAAAATGTTTAGTGTATTGGGGTTTTTTTTATGTGCACATATGTATGTTACAAATTACTTGCAAATAGACCCAAAGCTAACAGACGTAATATAAAAATCACAACCTTCATTTTTTATTTTATTTTGATTTAAAACATAAAAATGCATCTATTTATTTATTCAAAATATTTTAAATTAAACATGTTATTTAATAAACACTTTGTCAGCATTCTAGACTATTAATGACTTAGTTATGTGGACATCGAGGTAAAAAAAAGACTTCTAATTACAACCCTAGTTTTTGCATTGTTACATATGAGATATATTTGCATTTAACACAATTTGACTATGTGGCAGAAATTCAAATAGCTTTTCCAGAAACAACCTATTACCATCATGGAAATAGAGTGTTTTTTTTTCTTCCCACATCACTGCGTTTGCATGCATCTTATTGATATATACTTTAGCTTTGTTCTCTGTAAGATGAGTATGTGGGTGCCTGTGTGTACATGCAAAACAAGAGTGTATTCTTCATGCATGATGTTGATCTGACATAAAGAGTGTTTATTATTGTTGTACAGCGTGTTTGATGTTGTCAGTGTTTCCTGTTGGGCATCTGCTGATCAGAGCACAGGAGACAGTGGCTTGTGAGCTTGTTTTTGTGGGATGTAAGGCAAAATTACCTCTTTGTCTGGATTGTTGCAATGCAAATTTATTGAGCTTAATGTTACCACAGTTTCCAGTTGCATGTGAAACACATTATTGTGTTACAGTATTAGCAAGCAGCCAATAATGTAATATGTTATATTAATAGACAATTTTAGGATTATGCACTTTGAATGCACTTTTATGCTTTGAAAATATTAAATTGTATTTTATATATCATGTTAAATGTAATTATTTAATACTTGTATAATAATTAGTATTTCACATTTAGCATGATAGGCAGGAGTTATTGCATTGATGACATCAAACAGTCAAATCAACACCAGGGCATTGGCCCCTCCCATGTGACTTTTTGCCTGTTATTCATAGTTGACTT
>JAZGTK010009968.1:0-16774 GCA_036877625.1 Ambastaia sidthimunki | reverse complement strand
ATGTTACATTGTAGAAATGTTTTCTATAACATTTAAATTAAGTAACAAAAACGTTATTTTGAATGTTCTAGAAATGTTCAATGTTTAAATGTTGTATTAACATTATTGATTGGTTATAGAAAGTTATTCAAACATTTGTTCATTTTGTAATGTTCCTCTAACAATAAAAATATTTGTGATTTTTTTAACGTTTCACTAACAATATTGCAAGAATGGTTTTAAACCTTGATATAATTTTAGAGAATGTTAGTCAACATTCTGAGAACGTTTTCTATTAAATGGGCCTTTTTGCCCATTTCATCACCTACCAGGCAAGTATCACAAATGTGATTGCTTTTAGAAAATTAAATGGTCTAAGCGCAACAAGGACATTCATAGCGCAAAAGATACAAATCACTTTATTAAAAAAACAATGCTAAGTATGAGCAATAGCAATGTTAAGTGCTAAAACCACACAAAACTGTCATCTGCAAATAGAGGTTGAGCGTTCTGCAGGCATTATGGGTTATGAGAATAACAGACTTCTCTGCTATCAAATAACCTCTTTAATATTTAAAAAATACTGTCTATTTTGACTGTTAGAGGGATTTTCTGACAAATTGCTAACTGACCAATGGCACAGTGTGTTTCAGCTGATTTGTGTTAGCCTGTTTTGTAAAAGTGCACATCCATTGTACTCGGGGACAAAATGGTGGGCCTGAGTGTGTTTTCCTTCTAGCATCTTACAGAAATTGCCTGTTGGCTGCGTTACTTGACAATGACGAATGAGCTAGCCCACCCACACGCCCTCTTTCCCCGGAGCGCCGAGCATCAGCTGGTTTACAAGCAGTTTCTCCACGGAAACAGATTCCTGTGTAGTCTTTTCCAACCATTCCCATTACAACCAGACTGTGCTTCTCCGGTGATGTCATAATATACTGTAGCCCTCAACTCAAAACAAACCACTCCCCTCCAATCCTCTGTTTATCACACTCTGGCTCCGCCCCCATGCAATCTGCATCATCTCGGGTCCCGGTGGACCTCTACAGTCATTAGTGGGAGTCATTAATAATACAGGGCTGTATCACTCTCTGTCCATCTTGTCTGTTCTATCTGCACTTTAGACCGTCGTGGGCCGCAGGGTTCGTGTTACCACCGATCGATGAGCAGAGGGACTTCACTGTTGCCCTTGGGATTCTGAAGCTCCGCCCCTCCACCCCCACTGCAGAACACACGTGCTTGTGCACATATACACATATGACCAAATGCCTGCATAGTGACGTATATGAATGCACACATACCATATGTGAGAACAGATTACAGTAATGTAATGGCTCACACCTTGTGAATTGAAGAGTAATAAACTATTGTTTTTGTGTAAAAATCACGTTAAAAAAACATTAATGAACAAGAAACATCTGTAAAGAGAAACAAGACAATGTAAAACTTTCAAAAACAATGAGTCTAAAACTGATCTAGGCTCAGTGCAATTCAAGCAAAAAAAACTGTTTACCTTGTAACTTGTGTCCTAGTGTTGAAGTCCAAAGATCTCATTGATTTCAGAACCTCGATGCAGCCCATGTACTGCAACAACAAGAAAACACTAAATAAAACAAGAGGAAAAAACATATTACTTTCATTATGCTTAATTAGTTCTAATTTCCCAGAGGTCATGATTGCTTCATGGAAATATGTATCTAATTTGTCTGGCAAGAGCAGAATCCATTATGGAGATGCTGAAACAAAAACAGAAATTACCTCTTTCTTACACACACACACACACACACACACACACGCACAGATGGATTAACAGCACAACTGCACGCCCAGCTAACAGGGAACGTTCCCAGAATGTTGGCTAATGTTCTCTCAAATTATCAAAATGTTCTTGCGTTCTTGCAGTAATGTCAGTTTTTTTGTAGTTTTTTAATGTTTCTATAAACCTTTAAAATAACATTTTTGTTACTTAATGGATACGTTAGGAAAACGTTCTTACAACCTAAAATTGTTAGCTGCAATATACATAGTGTGCACCTAGCGTTGCATATAAGTGCCTGTAGCCCAACGGTTTGTAATTACAGATAAATGCTAAACGTATAATTTTGGCAAGTCAGCTTGTTCCTCGAGGTTCTGAAGACGACAGCCTAATAGCTGGGCTGGGGGATAATAATCACAAAGCGTGAGGAGAAGCGTGAGAGGATTATCATGGCTGGTGAGGGTGGACCAGGGTAGAAGGTATAAGTGCAGTCTGGCCCATGTGGGACGTGGAAAGTGCTGCGTGGAAGGTGTTGGGGAACATCCAATCGGTTCTTAGTCACTTATGTGTCTAGAAGGGTCACAGGAACCGTGCATGATGCTAATGGATCTTCTGTCCCCACCCCCTCTTTCACTGTGGAGCATATGTCTGAGTAAAGGTACTGTGGGTGGTTGTTGTGGCAACTTATGCTTCAGGATGCAACGTCTGATATGTTCTGTTGATTTAGGGGAAGTAAAGGATTTGGTGATGCCCATCTTGGCCCACAGCACTTATTATGTAACCTACAGTGGATGTCCTCAACATTTAGTCTTCATAGGAAAACTAAAAAAATACATCTTAAAATTAAAAACCTCAGCTTTTGTTTTTAACATATACATCGTGTTTTGGGGAAGCCCCTAACAACATATTCAGACCTTGAGACAGTTTTGTATGAATATAAATTAGCCCCTTAGTGTTGCGGTTTTTACTGTGTTGCATTTTTACGGTTTTCTGCAAACGCTCTTTGTGTTTTCAAAACGGAGTACACAACCAAAGTTTGTTGAAGTAAATCCTGTTTAACATTTAAATTAAAATTGAATTGAATCTTTTCGTGTTCCATGGAAAGAAGAAAATGACATAATAGGGATATAAATGGTGTCCGAGTTTTGTTTTTGGAGTGTACCGTCTTTTTAAATACAAAGCCAAAGATCGTAAGAATCTCTTATATGTGTAATGCTTTTCAAGTGATTTTTTTGCTTAACAAGTGATTTTGACCCAAACAGGTCATGCTTGTGTCTTAACTAGATGTTCAAGTTATGGAGATGTCCAATCAGTGTAATAAAATTTATTCCTTCTAGTTTGCTCTCTTTCCTTTTTGGTCAATAACCTCTTTGTTGTACTACAAGTGATATACAGTGATTCATTTGCACACTTTGAAGAAAAAACGCTCTCCCCACGGCAAAAACCAAGTTTGTTATCCCTGATTCCACAATCTAAAATATGTAGCAAATTTAGGACACAGTAAACAAATGGCTACTTTTTTTCACCAACACCTCCAGCCACATGTTTGTAAAACTTCATCCATTTTGTGATGTTAAAACCCATATAGATAGTCTATACAGGTCTCACTTTTCTCCCAGCTAACAGGGAACGTTTTCAAAACATTGGATAGCGTTCTCTAAAAGTTCTTTCAAAAGTTCTTGTGGAAGTTCTATCATTTAGAATTTTCCTAGAACATTTTAAACTTTTAACATATTTTGAACATTTTATTACTTAATAGAAATTGTGTTTTTTACAGAATGTGAAAAAAATAGGAAATAGATGAACTACTATTAAATTACCGTATCTGACACATATCTGGCCATATAGGAGCTGCACAAAGCAGGCTAGAAGTGTCATATGTTGTACAAAACACCTATTGATTCACAGAAATGTGGGTTAGTATTTTGCAGGATGCGTTGAATGCTTTGGCGTAGGTCGCCACTAGTTTTTCGTCAACACACGCAAAAAAAATTAAGGTTAGTCTTTATCTGTGGTACACCAATATTAAGACCAAGACCCCCCCACCACCTCCCCCCCCATCGCCTGTTTCCTCTTCTTTACATGTGATACGAATGACTGTGATTAAACGTAATTGAATAAGCGAATGAATGGTGCCTGTGTAATGCAGTTACGGAGCGCTCGCAGGCCCAGTCTGGGCTAATGCAGAGAGAGGCGTGTGGTTACAAAAGATGCTGGACTGGAGGAGAGTGGATGGGTGGGAAACCGGGATAGCTGTCATTGACGTCAAATCATCTGCCAACATTTGTCACCCCTGACTGACCAGATACAACCCAGATGCCAAAGATTTTAGTTTATATTTAGAACAAACGTTAACAAACTGCAATAGGTATTAGCTAAAACGTCTTTGCCCAGCAAGTCTTTGTTTAGCCTATATGACATTTTGTTTCTATATGACTATTTCAACAATGGAACTTAAGTAAACAAACAAATGAGGAATATATTGGGAATAAACAATTGGGAATATCTTAAAATATTTCGCTAATTGAAACACATGAACAATCTGCCTTTGTATTAGCATGCAATGCTAACATTGATTGTACGTCATATCAATAGGCTAATATGTAACTGTAAATGAATTGTGTTTATCCAAAGCGACTTACAATGAATTCAAGGTATACATTTTTATTAGTACTTGTATTCCCTGGGATCGAACCCACAACCTTTGCACTGCTAACGCAATGCTCTGCCAGTTGAGCTACAGGAATACAAGCTCATAACAAGAATATACAAGAATATAAGCTTATAATATTGAATCACATGCATGAATTTGTATGAATTACCAGGAAACGCACTGAAACACATAACATTACCTTGTTTAATTATGTCTTTGATATATTATATATTAAAATAGACCGTAACCTTGTGTTCACGATGGAGAGAGAACAAATTCACTAATTTAAGAATCAACAATTGAAAACTAGCCAATAATCTAATGAAAAGCTCTATAAACAATCTACATCTGTGGAAAAAATATATGTTTTGGAAAAGCCAACAATCCATTTACTTTCATAAACAATGGGCCGCCCCCATCACCCCACCACCCTCAGTTATAGTTCTGTTGTTTATATCTGCAGTTTGTTTACCCACGCTGCCCTGCACTCTGACGCAGTTGCTGTACCACACAAAACAATACAGTTTATCTGGATTAAATTATATTTTCCTCCTTTTACCCTCAAGCAATGGCATTTGCGACCAGCAAGCTGCAGCAAAGAATGCATCATTGTTCTCTTATCATACTGTATGCAGTTCTGCATGAAGCCGGTTGCAAATTGTTGCTGGTGTTTATAAGCTTTGGAATTTATGCAACGGTAGTCAAACCTCTATCCGCTTCTTCAGAGCTGCATAAAATGGTGCAGTGATTGTAAATAAGTGATACTTTGAGAGATTATCTAGCTTTACTGAGAACATTGCAGACCTCAGAAAAAAAACACATTAAGCAGAGAGCATGATGAGATTTCGAGCTGATAAGCACTCACCCTGACGAAGTAGGAAACTCCTGTGCTACTGATCTTTTTGTCTGGGTGCAGCCACCCCTGGGACGGCTTGTTGATGAAGCTTCCTTTATGGGTGAAGTTATCTCCCAGCCATGTGCCCTCCACCCTGGTCCTCCGGTTCATCCCTGTCCTAAAGCTCCCAGAGCCCCCTGGACTCCCTTCGGTGACTCCTGCACTTGAATCTCTGGGACTGGCTCTACCCCCGGTGGCTCTCTGTCGCCTAACGGCCTGTAGGGAACAAGGGCCCACACAAACAGGGTCACAGGAGTTGAACACAGCTGCAAGACTAGCCACGGGACCACTAGCAGCAGTTGCACCCCCAGAAGTGGGTGCTGAACTATTACTGGTTGGTGCCCTGCCCGAGTCCTTGCTGGAACCAGAGCTGGAGCTGCTATTGGATGGGCTACGGCTCAGCAACGAATTGGAGAACTTCCACTGGGGCATCTTGGGGATGAGCATGCAGAAGGTGGTGGTGCCGTCCTGCTCGCCATCCAGCCCGGGCGAGTCGGCCAGCACCTGGGCCGAGGCAGGAGTAAGGGCTGCAGTTTCCAGGGGTGGCAGCTCCAAGCCAGGCGTGGACGAGGAGGCCACCGGCGTGGACGAGGAGGCCACCGGCGTGGCCACCACCTTCCCGCTCATGGCTAGGCTCTGCATCAGGTCGTCGGAGGAGGTCACTGAGTCGTTCCGAAAGCGGTCATACTTGGGCTTAAGTAGCATGCCCGGAGGAGCAGTCCAGAGCGGAGAGGACAGTGGGGGAAAGGAGGGAGGGGAGGGGGATGGCTAGGGAAAAGGAAAAAGGAAAGATGGTATAGAAGCAAAGGAGAAATCCACAGGAATTCAATGGGAGGTGAATCGTCTCTCTGTGGACTGAGTCTAGCCTGTGTCCTCTTGCACAGATAAGCGTCCCTCTCTCTCTCTCTCTCTCTCTGCTTTACTGACAGCTTCTTCTGTCCCCTAGAGTGGCTCGTTTAATCCCCTCCCTCTCTTCTTCCCTCTCTTTCTCTCTCTCTCTTGCTCACTCGCTCTCTATCTTAGCTCAGCCCCCCCCACTCTTATTTGATGTCATACTGTTATGGTCTGTCTATTAGCCCTGCCCAACCCAGCTGCTCTCAGACAACATTAGCTAATGCACATCTGCCTGAAGAGCTTCTAACAGCATCATGCTGTATTACTGCACACGAACCAACAAAGTTATGTATTGGCTCTCAGTGCAACAGCTTTAGTTAAAAGTGTGTAACATTTTGGATATAAATATGCAGAAAACTGTAAGTAACCTGTTGGTAGGTTGATTTCTTAGAAAAATGTAAACACTGCAGTTTGTTTGCACATCCCACCCAGACTGACATAGCAAGATTGGCTCAACCAATGGTGTGAGTCGGGGGTGGGGCCAGTTAGTTTGTCTGACCAATGGCAGACACTAGCGGCAGAGAAATTACACAGTTCACTTTTAAACAGAAAGAAATTACAAATAATGCAACAAAATAAAGTCAAGAATCAAAACCTATGACACAATACAAATATATGTAAAAAATTAATTTAGATTTATTTTTCCAATCATTTAGAATGATTCAAGTTAATATTTAATAAAATAAAACTTAAAAATACCTTACAGAATCGTCTTCTTCCTTCACAATGTGTTCTTCATAATGCTGCAGTATGAACAAATAAATCAATGATTAGATACTTAGATTGGCTCTCAATCTTGCTGTCGGATTCAGCACAGAGAAACTAACATCCAAGTTGTCACATTTACAGGAATTGCGCAAGACGAGGTCTCTGTTTCACAAATAGTCTTTTCCTCTTCCTCTGACGTCAATTTTTTTCGCAACTGCCCAAAAAGTAAATGCAAAGAGTCCACAAGGCAAAATAAACAGGAAGCACCAAAATACTCAATATTCCGTTACCGCTTCATCGCGTAGTACAAACCTCAGCTGTGTGGTGTTGACAAAGCCTCACGCTAGCTTTGTGACTCACAAACGTGCCTCTTTTTTGCTGCATTTTCCTAAATCAACACTTAGCGCCGTAATGACTTTTCTGGGGTGTTCTGCAGAGATTTTGTCTTGATTTTCCATTCATTGTAAGCCCAGCTGTGGTCTTTATAGCTTCAAGAACGAGGTCACCGTAACAGATTTCAATTAGCGGTGAGTGTAAATGTGAGGTCACGGTCTGGATCAATATTTTTAGTTCAGTGCAAAGCAGCAAGTGAGAACACAAAAGAGAATTGAATCAAGAAAAAGAGAAAACAATGCTTTATTCCATATTTACACCTCAGGCCTCCTGTGAGGACAAAAATTGTCCACTCTAGAGAACATTGGCCCTTTTTTTGTTATTTTTAATGTGTGTGTATTTACTTTTTTGCAAGAAAAATGGATGTGCCTGGCTAATCTAATCTCAGATGTGGACTAAATAGAATTGAATGTAAATTGTCAAACCTCTCAAGCATTCAAATTAATAGCCTAATTCTGCTAGGCAATAGCCTCTGTATAAAAATACAACATATTTCCCCATCATTTTGTGCAAAAGTGAAGATTAACTATCGAGAAACTATCGCTTTTTAAAGTAATGGTTTGTAAACTAAAACAGACCAAAAATGTTTCACTCACCCAGATACACGTGTGTAAAAGTCATATGTAGGCTACAAAAATAGATTAATGCCAGATTACAGGTGACATTTACTGCATTACATAATCTGCTGTTATCTGCTCATGGCGTGCATCAAATTGTGGTCAATGTGGGTGAAAGGGTATATAAATAATTGCTAAATAAAAGCAACCAAACCAAGTGACATCTTCCATAAGCCAGGCACACACCACATCCTCATTTAAAGGAAAGATCTTCATGAGCACCTGGTTGCAACATTTGTAGCAAGATGACACAAAATGCTAATAAATACCAAAAATAATCTGACAGATATCTCATGTAGAAGAAAACAAATATAAAAAGAGGAAACATAAATGAAGCATAACTCACCAAAATTAGAGTTGTCAGAACAGCAGGTTGCAACCCTATCAAAGCCCAGTCAAGTCCCAAAACCCTATGTAAACTGGATTGTGTGTTTTTGAGTGTGAAAACAAGTTAAAGTGTTTTGGGACAGATTATGTTGTGTTAACACCTCCAGAGGGTGAAGCCACTCAAACTGCGGGCTAAAATCTCTCACGTGTCCTTTTTCATGAACGCCCACTATCATATACGCACACCTCCTCTGGTAACATGACCAATCATATTAATGTTGTTTTGTACTGTTTTTAAAAGAAACAAACAATTTCAAACTATACTTAACTACACTTAGGCCTATAACTATAGATTTACTTATTTGGGGGTGATTGGGGCGATGGAGATTTGGATAATGGTAGATGTTGTCAAAACCTAAAAACGTAAAAAAGGAAATTTCTTTTTGGCGAGTCTCAGTGTTTAAAAAGTACATTTTCATTCTAACAAAATGACCATGTTACACAAGCAGGCTAAACTCACAACATAAAGTGTTAGTATATGCACACAGCCATTACTTATTTAAATTCACAGCTTGGATAAAAGTTACTTGTGAATGGAAACTGTGTAACTGATTAACTGAAAGTCACTTACTGAAGTTGACCTTTAGTGGAATTTCTAACACATCCCGTCCACAACAGTAGGGTACAACAAATAAAAACTGAATTAAATTACAAAACTGTGCAGGAAATTTCAAAACTACTTGTTTGTCTTACATTATTAATACTGCATACACAACATTCCATCAAGAATACACTTTGTATATTACTAAACAAAAACAAAACATAAAATTTGTCACATGAAGGACAAGTATAATATTAGAAGGTGAAGTACACACAGTAAAGTAGCTTTCTGGTGTCTTCCTTGCTGTGTTGTTCTTGAATGTGTACGGCAACAATATGTGCTTGTTAAAAAGGTCACAGGAACACTGTGGTCAAATGAGCAACCCTGACATTAAATGTTTTAGCATCTGAAAACAAACAGACAAACAAATGAAAGAAGCAAACTTCTGCTACTTCAAACAACTAAATGTGTTATGCATTTTATATATGTTTATAAAAAACAAGCCAACCAAACAAAAAGATGGCCAACCTGGTCTAAATGCAAACTGATTTGTTAGAAATCAAAGAAGTTTCACCTTTAATTGAGTGTTTGTTTTGCAAACAGTGGCTTCTGAGACAACTTTATACCTCATACTTTTATTTGTAGCCTTGAGGTAAAGATAAACCTTTTTTGCTTTTGTGATTTCATTAGACAAACAGTTCTACTTATTATTAATTATGAATGTCTATATAAACATGACCAGGTACAAATAGGCCCAAGGTCTCCCAGTAAAAAGCTACTGTTATGCTTTAATACTATTGGGTTAAAGAAACATTTCAATTTCAATACCAGCTAGATGGACAGCATCTGTTTTGACAGAGGCAAAACAACAAATATACACTAATTCACTTACAGTAGAGAGGGTTTAGTTGAAGAAATATACATTTCAAATAAAGCTTTCTATGCAAAAATGCTTGTTATTTGAGCTGTACAGTTTTGTAAAGTACTCTTCTCGACTGATCTTGTTTTTGTGGTAAATAACAGTCGGCTGGTGATGATGTTGATCTTGGACTTAAGTTGTAAAATGTAAGTTACAAGTGAAATATGAAAGCCAAGAGATATCGAAAGCTTGTTTTAAATATGGCTATGAATTAGAAGACCAAAGGGGAACTATCTTATTGAAAAGGATAACGTTGTGGTGTAAATGGTGTTATGTGAGAAAGAAAGGCTTAATGCATTTATTACTGTATTATCATACAGTAGGTCAAGGTCATAATGTAACACTATTTCAGCATAAATAACATGCTTAGGTTTCACACGTCTTACATTTAACATATCTGAACATCTTGTATGAAAAGATAATTGTTACTCTCGACAAGACAAACATTTTTTATTAATGAATAGTACTAAATTATACACAAAACAAAGCGAGAATAACAAATAGCCCAATTTTACACAACTAAGTGTTTTCCACGCTGTCAGTCGTTTGCGCACTACCGTTACGTCACAGACCCGCAGTACTCCGCGCGTGCTCGAGCCAAGCTGTCAAACGCAGGCGCGCGCAGAGGGCGGGGTCCAAACGGACAAACTGCGTCACTGGACCAATCAGAGCCGCGCGGGAGACCGTTTGAGTTCAAAACCGAAGCGGCGCCCTCACAGGAAACCAGCGACTGTCTGCGATTATTCGTTAATAATATAATATTTTACATTAAATTTATTTTTTTGACTATGTCTTCAGCCAAAAAGCAGATTTATTACTCCGACAAGTATTCGGACGAGGAATACGAGTACAGGTGAGTTTATTTACTCATTTCATTTCTTCTAACCTCTCCCTTACGTTTTGTATCGACGTGAAAGTTAATAACAACCGATGCTATGTCAGCGTGACTGTTTATTTTTTTACTAAAATGCTTAAATAATATAAGAAAAAGTAGTAAATTGTCTATAAATTGTGTTTTAAACTGTGCTGCTATCGTCCCAACTTGGATATATTGCCTGTCATACAGCTAATCTTATAGCCGCTGAATCAAACCCAATACAATATAAGTCAGAACCTCATAGTTCTAGTTAAACTAACATGGTTTAACCTTCTCTTGCACATAGACATGTTATGCTTCCCAAACAGCTGTCCAAACTGGTGCCTTCCTCTCATTTAATGTCAGAGGAGGAATGGAGAGGATTGGGCGTCCAGCAAAGTCAGGGCTGGATCCACTACATGATTCATAAACCAGGTTTGTATGTAGCTATCAGTAATAAAAAGGGACTAGTTAAGAGCTAGTAAGCTGCCTAGCTAGACACCATTTTCGTTTAGATGAATTCGGTTCACTTACGATGACTAAAAATGTCCAGGAAGGCAGTTCACTAGGTTTGTAAGCTAACCCAACCATCCACATTGTCGTTTTTTTGAAATACTAATTCACATTTTTTTAATGCAGAACCCCATATTCTCCTGTTCCGAAGACCACTTCCCAAAGAATGATGATGAAGATTATAATCGGATGTTAAAATATGTGGTCGGATCTGGCCGTGTGTGCATTTCTTTCCATACATTGTGATTTGTATTTAAGTTTTATTACTTGCAGATCTATGGTGATGAAATGTTACCCCCTCTCCCGACAACCTTACATTCGGCTAAAGGAGCCCAGAGGGGAAGAGGGCTGCTTCCTTAAAATCTGTTCAGAAGTGTTCTAGTAATCGCCCCTGTTATTATTAGAAGGAATTGTTAGTGATGTTCGTTGTACACTACAATGCTTTCCATTACAGAACTGCTGTAGTTAACACCTGTAGTTAGCGTCTCATGTTAAGCAGTAAATGTTTGTTCTTTATTTTTTGTTGAAAAAAAATCATTAAATATTATTTTTACTATCTTACTTGAGTCCATGTTTGTGATCTGTAATATGTGACAATGACATAATGACAATAATAATATTTTACTCTTTATAAATACAGTGACAGCAGATATTCAGGGATTCCCGTGTGGAATACATGGAAATATCAGTTTAAAAATATCAGCCCATTTTATGGGCTAGAAATTACCCATGTATATAATGTAACATTATATAATATATGTTTGTATACTGTTTGAACAATATTTACCATAGCTTGAAACATTCTAACTTAAGTCATGTCAGCACATACAGAGATGCTACTAATCTAGGATTAAAGGGGTTACAAACTCTGAGTGCCTGATGCCTAAGGAGAATGCAGGGGCTCTGGGCTTGTGCACTGTTACTTTCTCAGGGTTATGACTTCCAGGACCTGGCAATAGCGTGGACTCCCTTGTGGTAGCGTGTCTACCCAGCATAGAGAAAGCTGGCTGTCTTGAGAGATAAACACTGGGATCTGTGCTGTTATATCTACCAGGACCTGGAGGTTTTGACAAGTCCTCAGCCGGACCACCAGATTTGCATCTTCCAGAGATGGTGTAACTGGCACAGGATGTCTTGGTTGGGATGTGGGAGCCTATGAGTGAGGGAAGGGTGTATTTGTTTGGGGCGGGCACGGTGTCGACAGTGCGATACTTAGTGCGATAGCCCATGGTGTGGGATGGTTGTTTTCGATGGGTGCTGCCAAAAGGGGTTTTCTCAGGGCTGTACGCTCCTGGTCCAGGAGTACAGAAAGTTGTTGCTGCAAAATCAGACACAACATAGTTTGGGTGCTGCATGGGCTAGATGCCAGGAAAAACTGTCAAATTCAGCCCCTTCCACCTAAGTGTTTCCTAATGGTTTTGAAAATAAGAGGACTAACTGACAAACGGTAGTTGAGTCATCTGTCTTACAACCGACTTACCTCGACTTTCCATTCTTCCATGTATGGAATAAGCTGGAGTTCCATCCCTTCCAAAACGAGTAAGTTTTGCATCAATATGATACTTAGGCCCTGGACTGCAGTCTGTGCTGAGCACTACACAACAAAAGTAGAAGAACATGGTTTAATATGCATGAACTACAGGACAGTGATGTACTGTAACATGTAATTATTTCTGTTTGTAGTAACAGTATTTGTATTATTTCTTATAACAAGTCACAATAACGTGTAATATACTAAACTGTAATAACTAAGCTAACTACCACCTATAGTTAATGCCTCTTCATTGCAATAGGTGCATTGACTCGGTTATGCACAGGAAATTGACTGTATGTAATGTCTAGGTCTCCCTCTTGTGGTGATATTAGCAAGGTACAGGTTTAAAAATTCAAGTTAACATAGATGGTTTAAGAATTTCTTATTTTACAAGAACTTTAAAGGAAAACTCTAGCTGTGATTGTTGAGTCGCACCTCATAAGTGAGTTTATTTTACTGCAAGTACTTGCCAAAAATTGCATACTTACTGTTGTTACTCATTCTGCCATGAAAGGAGTAGGCAGGACTCGTCAACTTTGTGAAATCATGGCCTACAAATCCAATAGTCGGTGGTAGGACGTATCGCCCAGGTCCTGGTCCTGTACACAACATTGGAAAACACAACAGTGGTGTGCGTGCAACATATGCACAGCCCTAGTTGTATATGCAATTAAAAATATGCAGTGATGCATTTTTTGGCAGGCAGTTCAACACGTCAACAAGTGAGATAAGATCCCCACCCTATGAGCTCATCACAGTGGGTGTGATGAGGGGACAAAGCCTTTGGCTATCTGCGGTGATATTACCAGGGGAATGCCATGACATCAGCCCGCAAGCGTTTGTGTGCGCGAGAAGGGCTGCTAGAAGCACAGAACATTCTTTCACATTTACTTAAGCGTGTTTTGGCAGGCCTGGGCACACAGTTATCGTAACCTCCCTAAAAACTGACCTTTGAAGGGAGTAGATAACTTTCCTTTAGTCAAATGAAAATTAATATCTTTCCTGCCATGAAATACATGAAGAGAACATTTCTAAACATGCCTGTTACAAAATACAGCACCATATTAATAAAAGGCCCCTATTTGTCTGTCTACCCATCTATCCAAATATACACAAAGTCACTTACCTTTTTCTCTGCCAGCAATACTTGGGCGTTTTCTCTCCATTTCACTCATGGTCACGACAGCATTTTGGCTTGAAGGATTAACTCTATACTATAAATGTAAGTTGTTTTAGATAGTATTTAGGCCTATTTGAATGTCTTAAGACCAAGCAATTACAAGCAATTAACATTCACATGAAAATCATTTATTCCCAACTTGAATAGCTGCTCCCAAAAGCCCAGGTGTAAGACTCTTCTGATCTTCACAACATCAAAGCTGGAGGTAACTTCTTACAGACCCATTATTAGCCTTGTTCCTCTGAACTAGGTTCTCCTGCATGTCTTTAAATCGCAGGTTTTGCCGTTTTAAATCAGACGTCTTCTGCAGCACAATCAGAATTTCACCATGGTTGAGTTCTTCACCGTCCAGCATCTGATGATGTCAGGGCCAGAACTTTCCAAGCGGAAAACTAAACGCTTTAGAGTAATCTTCATTCAAGCCCATTAAATATACACATGCATTTGAGAGACAGGTGTCATCACTTGAATTCATTTTCATGTAACACTATCTCCATCAGCTACTCCCTCCCCTCTCTTCCTCTGCTTTGATGGACAGTATTCGTTGAAGAGACAGACCATCGTGGGTCAGTCAAGCATGGGTTGTGCCTAGGAGACCTTCACATGGGGGGCCCCCTGCAAAGCTGCACAGAGATGGCCCATTACGTTTGAGAACACAGGCAAACTGAGCCAGTATAAAAGGTTTCTAGGCTTTTTTGACTATGCCAACAGAATATACACCATATATTGCTGCCTATCTGCATGAAACGCTTCTAACAACGAAATTCTGGGAATACTCAGGAAGTAAAAGTTAGCAGAAGATGCTAGAACATGTCCAGTGCAGTGCTGAGCAGGAAACAAGCATTAAACATTAACAGGCTCTTCTGGTTCACACTGTGGTAACCAGAGCTGGTTGTTAACATGGGTAAACACACACAAGCTGACCAAACGGACATAGCAACACATGGGGTCAATGAGTTGCAGAATCCTTAAAATCAGCAAATGTTGCATCTCAAACTTGGTTTGAAACACAGTTTACAAATTATAAAAGTTTACGTACTGCTCTGCTGATTGTGAATTATGTATTTAAGAACAATGTGATCTAGAACGGCAGTATTGCGATAATGTCATTAAATTGCCCGAAATGTTAGCCTAAAAACACGCATGAATGCATACTGTAAAAGTAGTCCACTATTTGACTTGCTGTTTTGAACATGGCATGATTTGGGACACAACCTAATCTTAAATATACTGTATAGGAAGGATAGTATCCAAATTTGAGTTTAACCATAACAAAACAAAGCTTTCACACAAGATACGTATTGCATACAAAGTTTATTCTTGTTTACTTTATTCCAAATGTTCTGTGTTTAACATAACTGAAGATTACATTCGATTTACGTCCATTAAATTTTACAGTGATTTCAAAATTCATTTAGCAATTTGTAGGCCCAGGCGAAACCTGTAGACGATTTTTGGGAATTTGGGCCTGCTGATTCATTACACAGTAGTTTTGTCAAATTAGCTTATGATTGTACAATCAAATTTGAGTTTGTGTATCTCTAATACATTTTCTACGATGTACAGAGTAATTTACCAGCTAAGTAGCTTATTTCTTGGTTGTGGTTTCTTCTCTGATGAATAAGGCCACAAAATAAAAATAGCTGCTACACACCTTTATGTTTACGTTGTTTTTTTTGTATTACCCACCTGCTCAAGGTGTTAAATCTGGTGCATTTCTAACAGGGTGTTAAAACCACACAAGCAGACCGTGGTCGGATAAGAAGTCATCACGGAGGAAATACAACCAAACCAAACAAACAGAAGGCACTAGCCACAAATAAATACCACAGACAGAAAACAAAACAATAAAATATTTGATTTCAGGTCAATTATACTTACAAACATAAATACTGGACTATTAAAACTAGATTACAAGAGGAATATGAGATGTCACTAAACATAAAAAGCTATGGAAACTACATGAGATGCAGCAGATATAAGAAAAGAGAGGAGATATTATATCTCTCTTTTAGAACATACACACTGTCTCATAGCAACAGACTGGGTACACCTCACTTTCCCAGTATTTCTTTCACACATACATATTCACAGCGAATGTACAATGTGGAGCTTTTTCTTTGCCGCTGGCAAGCAGTGCTCTGTTGTAGAGAATCAGATAAAAGTTGTATTTGTTAGTGATATTTGTCATGATATAATACACAGAATATCAGTTACATAAAGGAAAACGTTTTAAATGGACAACACTGCACAGTAACACTGCAATACAGTACGTCTTAAAGGGACAGTTTGTTTACCCACCTTTACCGTATGCTGGTTATAATGATCACGAGTCGTTTGGAGTAATTTTAGGTTTTTATGTCATCTCAAAGCTTGACACATGGTCACCATATTTTATTGTACGAAAAAAAGGCGTGTTAATTTTCATAATTTTTTTTGTGTGTACGGTCCCTTTAAGACCGACTGCACGTAGTGGCGGCAAATGCATCTCACCATCGCTCAGGTGAGTCTTTTGTGTCCTCTGAGGGAAGATGTCCATTCACAGGCCCGACGGTGTCTGTTGCCTCTTCCTCGACTACAGGCATTAACTTCTCATCGCTCTCCGGTGCAAAAGCGTCTGTTTCTGGGTCGTATTCGTAGGAATAGTAGGAAACTTCGGCCACAGATCCCGGCTCCTCGCCTCCTATGAAATAACAGCAGTCAGTTTGTATTGTATTGTATTGTAATGCTATTAGCGGATGTGAAAACGTTGTCACGGTTTTGTTGTCACCCAAGTGTATGTTTTGGACAATTATATATCTGCAAAATGTATATTTTTAGAAGCTTAAGTCAGGAAATTATTTAACATTTACTGAGGTAAAGAATAACAGTCTATAGCATTGCCTGTAGAGGGCGCTCTTTGCGTTTATAAAGCACCAACTCGACCTGATTCTTTTACCGATCATAAAT
>JAZGTK010009967.1:0-16775 GCA_036877625.1 Ambastaia sidthimunki | reverse complement strand
TGTATCAATCCAGCGCTTTTTTCTTCAAGTGTTCTTGTTATAAACAATTCAGCGACCGAATCCGAATCGATTCACACCGTTCAGCAAAACGATTTAACGATGTCATTGAATACAATGAACTCAAATGAGTCATTTGAGAAACGTTCAGATTTAACAGTGACACTGTTTATCAACTTTAACAAGCATTTACACAACAGCATCGGTACTAAAATACTGGGATTTAAAAACACGAAGAAATGTGATTAAACTATAGTTAAAAAACGTCATTATTTATTGCACAACGCTTAACATTTAATGTTAGCATAATGACGTCCCAAAAACATATACCATCACCATTAAAACACATACCATCACCATTAAAACACATACCATCACCATTAAAACACATACCACCATCATTTTCACTCCTAAAGGAATCATTTGATGTGATAATAACTTGATTTAATTCTCATTAGAAAGTTGTCAAGCTTATTTTTCAGTTCTTAACTGCAGATGGTATTTCTTTATTAAGTTTGGTGGTGTTATTTTCTCTGACAGGATGCCCATGGAGGAAAGAGTTCATTCCTGAAGGAGGTGAGAAAGAGGAGGTGCGAGAGAGCCTGCAGGAGGAGCTGAGCTGGGGCAGGGTGACCATCAGCTCACTGAAGCTGCAGCCGTGTGTGTTTGAGTTGTGCAAGTTTTACTCTCAGTGTGTGTGCAGAGGCTACAGTCACAGACTGGTGGTGTCTCAACGGTACGTCACTTTACAACTCAACCACCTCACATCAGCTCTCACCTGTATGCCCGACAACTGCCAGCAACACTCCATAATGAACCGCAGATTTCTGGCCGCTTGGTTTACAAAATCTTATAAAATCTCTGGTGTTATTTGTAAAATGTAGGAACCGCGCAGAGCTTTCAAGCACTCGCACACTGATTTTCATGTTTTTTGGGGACATTCCATAGACGTAATGGTTTTTATACTGTACAAGCTGTATATTATATCCGCCTACACTAACTCTACCCCTAAACCCTCACAGAAAACTTACTGCTATTTTAGGTTTTCAAAACAGATTGTTCTGTATGATTCATAAGCTCATTTTCTCTTAAGGACCAAAAAAATGTTCCTACATGGTCAACATTTACTAGTATTACTGTACATCTGATTCCCATAACATAGTGAATACCAGGACCACACACACACACACACGTCTATTTCACTATTTTAGTTTTAAATTTGCTCTGCACAAGTCAAACCTGTTGTGTTGTGTTCTTTTATGTTATGGTTAGGAGCTTAGAAGTGACTTAAGTCTGAGCTACTTTACAAAAAGCTGCCCATCAGCTGTGTTTAATGTACAGTGCAATGTTATTCCTTCATCTTGGCCCTCATGTTTTCTGCAGGTACTGTGTGGACAGCCATCGCTGGTATCAGAAACACACAGCAGAAGTTTGCAGTCGTGTGAGGAGAGTCACTTTTTCCAAAAGTGAGTTACACAAAAACACAGCAGCTGTACACACAACCCACTCATGAAACAAGCAGAGCGATATAAAACACAACATTTAACACAAATACCCAAACTAAATAACAGCTAAAGTTTGAATTATTGCATAAACCCAGCTAACAGGAAATGTTCTCAGAACCTTTGCTAACATTCTCTAAAAGTTCCTTCAAAGTTAATAAAACGTCCTTGCAGAAAATTAGCAGAACGTAACATTAGCATTTTTTAACATTATATATCATATATCAAAAACGTTACTCCTAAGTTGCTAATGGAATGTTTTAAAAACATTACAGAATTAAAAATAATTTCCATATAACCAAACAATAACGCTAACACAGTTTCACATTCAATTATTTAAAGCTGTCTGTGACTAAATGTGTGTGTGAGAGAGAGAGAGAGAGAGAGAGAGAGAGAGGGGAAACAAACTATCTACCTTGATGAGAAAATGACTCAGATCCATTTTTATCATTCTTGTTCACACACACAGACCAGTGCCGTCCTCATTAAAGTCTTTGTGTGTGTGTGTGTATTTGAACTCATTAAAATGTGTGTTTGTGTGTGTTCTTATTAAAGAACACACACACCTACAGGACTAATGATGTCTAAGGTCGGCCATAATGATGGTGAGCTGTGGATATGTGTGTAACAGTACATCAGTTTAGACGCAGACAGAATAAGATGAAAAGGCAGACAGCAGACCGACAGTCATTTGATGGTAATGTTTCCTGCTTTGAAACTGAAGAAGACTTTTGTGTGAGAAATTAAATAAGTCTGCTAAGTTTCTACTTCAGTCTGAAGGTTCAAGTGGTAAAAGGTTGATTTCTATTGGCTATGATTATTTTTTCTGCTTGTGATTAATTACCGTTGCGGTTCTGTTTGCTATTGAGAAACATTTATTGACTCATCAAAGTGGGCGTCACATACGGGAAGAACGTTGGACCTGAATATGAGATGGTTAAACTTGTGCCAAAAAGTGGCAAGCAAGTTATTACATTTTGATGTTCTGTTTGTCTGTTTTTCTTTACTGACGAATCTTGCACAATAATGTCAAATTTGATTTCATGTTGACTGTAAAGTCTCAGTCTAATTAAATCTCTCTTTCTCAAACACAATCAGATCTGAAGCAAAAGTGTCTGGCAAGAATGTGTTTGAAGATGTGAGAAGACAACAAGGTGTTTGCGGGTACCAGACGTCTAAATCATCTTCATCAACTTAATGTGTGTGTGTGTGTGTGTGTGTGTGTGAGAGAGAGAGAGAGAGAGAGAGAGAGAGAGATTGAAACTGGGATGTGTTAAACACAGAAATGAATGAAGTCAATCGAATGCATTAAAACAAAATACTATGTGTGTGTAAAGAATCTGTAGTGTACAAATTGTGCTTTCTCTTGCATATAAATAAAACACAAATACCCACGTCTTCTTTTAACTGGCTTGACTCTACAAAACACAAAGAATCATTTACAACCCCCACTTCCTGTTTGATATTCACCTGAGCTCCTGTCCACACAGACACACACAACAGCCAGTTGTGTGTGGAGGAAAATTGCCAGCTTGGGTCATGACCTTTGACCTGGATAAAAGGCAGCTATAGCAGGTGGGTGTGTGTGACCTGATACAGACCTAAAGAGTGTGTACTTCCAGCAGCTCTGTTACCATGACAACCACTCTATCTTTTGCCCTTTGACCTTTCAGGGAGCTTTAATAGGTCTTTGTTCATTTTGGGATCTCGCATTATAAGTTTCTTGCAAAGCAGAGTTTGGGGTCTGAGGTGAAGAGTTTGGTTGTGTTTGTCTGATCTTTAAAACCCTCCGTACAGCTTCAGGACTGAATCTGTCTGATCTGTAGCAGAATAAAGATGAAGCTTGTGATTCTTCTGCTGTTCAGCCTGCAGAAAGGTAAGAAAATACAAATCTTCTGTTAGGAGCTTGTGTGGATGAGAGCGAGTCTGTGCACATAAATCTTTAAGATGAAATTGAAGTGCGTATCAGTTTTTAACATCTTTAAAAGCATTATCCTCAATGTCTGAAGCTGTTTGATCAGAACAATGTTCAAGGACAAAGCAGTTAAACTGTTTTTTACACTTGGAGAATTTTTTTTAAGTAACATTAGTCATCTATTCTGCACATTATAAAAACAACATTAAAACACGGGTCTCCTAATTAAAATCAAACACAATAATATCCAGATGATTTCTGTGGTGTTTTTAAATCTTAGTCAAATCTTTGCTGTAACACTGCATGACAATGAAAAGAACTTCCTCACATACTGCTTTTGATTTATTAAGATATATTTGAAGTGAAATTTAATGCATGTACAATTTTACTGATGTCAGATTACTAAAATGTTTTACTGTGTATTATTTACAGTATTAAAATGTTTACAGTATTATTTACTGTGTAGTTTAACTGTGTATTAAACTGAACAAAAGTGTGACAGACTTTAACTAGTACTTGACAGAATCAGGGTAAAACTAAGTAAATATTAAAGAAGGTAGATTCTTAAATAAATAATGACACAAAACCTGCCTCACCTGAAACATTATAGCAAAATAACTGTGACCAAATAAACCTTTTCACTGGTTTATTTCCATTTATTTCCGTTTCTTATGCAACATGTATTTGCACATTGCAGAAAATGCATTTGTTACCTAAAGGCAACATTTGTCACACATCTTAGTACAAAGATACTTTATACTAATTTATTTAATTTGAAGCTGTAATAAATAGTATCTTCGGTAGCAAATTTAATCTGAAAAGCACATTATAATCCAATCATGAGAAATGACACTTTATGAAAGACAGCAGGTCAGTGTAGGTCAATGTCTCATATACAGACATTCTTATATCTTGAATTGCTGAAGGATTAAATTATCTGTTCAAATGTGTTAATGGCATGAATTTTCTGATAAAGGACGTTTGTATTTTGTCTATGCAGTTCACGGGACTCCGGTTTTCTGCCCAGAAACAAGTGACCTCAGTTCAGATCAGCTTCTGATTGGTGAGTGTCGTCAACACAGAAGAGATGACACTGTTATATTCATAAATGATTTGTAGAATATCTAACATATATAATATCTGTTTATATAGATGAACTGTTAACTCACCCACAGAATACACAAGTGTATACACAGAACAGCTAACAGAGCGGCTTATCAGTGAAATATGTGTGTGTGTGTGATAAACAGGTTGTTTGGGTGTGCGGTTCTCCTGGCTGTATGCCGTGTTTGATGACCTGCTGTCAGTGTTGCAGTTTGCTGTTAATTTGCACTGTGAGACGGGCCTTTGTCCCGCGGACCTTCAGAACCACGGACACTACTGCAGTAACGCAAACACAAGGGACACAACACACACACACATCCAGCCCGCCGACACACTCGACAGGTGAGAGAACACACAGAGCAAAGCAGAGGGAAGGAGATGAAATTAGACTCAGAGGGGAGTAAAAGATTTTAAATGGATGTATTAACATCACAGTGGAGGCCACACACACACACAGTCTGACCCCACGTTCTGTGCTATCTTAAGCTGGGGGAAACAGATATTAACACATGAAAACAAGCAGTTAATATGTGAATATGAATTCACACATACACAAACATTCAAACATGACACATTTTAAATGCACAAACATGCACACTTCTGTGTGAGAGCAATTTATAGATGTGAGATCAGGACATTAATCTGCGTGTGTGTGTGTGTGTGTGTGCAGTTGTTGTCTCTCTCATTGGAGATGTTATGAGGAGCTGAAGGAGAGAAACTGCAGTCAGAGGATTCCAACACACACCAGCTACACCTGCAGCAACTCCAGCTGTGGTACAAACACGCAATTAGAGAAATGCACAGATTTTCCCGCAAGATTTTCCTTTGCCAGAGACCCACAACATAGAAACACAGACTGAAAAAAGAAATAAACACCTTTAACTATCATCTTCAACTGTGTATGATTCTGTTTATTTGTGTGATCTGACAGCATCTGTGTTTAACTGTTACAGAAATGTCAGATTTCTGTGAAGAAGGATTCTGCCATTGTGATCAGTCAGTTATAGACTGCATCAGCTTCAACCGTCCAATCGCAAAACAGGATGGAAATAACCAACCAATCACATCACAGACAGGTAACAAAGCACTAAATCAGCGCACAGAGATTTGCACAGTTCTAACAACAAAGAGATTTTACATATAGGCAAAGTGCAGCATGTGTCTTGAGTTTTATGCTGTCTTCACTCCCGTCCTCAGCCACAGATCTTCCTGATAACAGCACCTACACCAGTGAGGTGTTTAACAGAACAGGTGAGACTCTTCAGACCTGTCACTCTCACACACACACACACACATATTTTTAGACTGTCACCAAGGGCCACACCTACTTGTTCGCCTCAGCCAATAAAAACTGTTAAGGGTGTGACATAACAGTTCACCCAAATATGAGAGATTGCCTGCAATTCATCTGACAGTGTGTTGTGTGTCTCAGACAGGGTGGATCTTTCCCTGTTAGACATCGACATCTATGGTAATGAAACAGAAAAGCCACAGTGCAGATCCAGTGAATGTAAATGACAAAACCTTATTATATGTCCTTTTGGACGGGCAGCTTTTAATACACGAAAATACCTTCTTTCTCTCTTTCCCTTTTTATCTCTTTTTCTTTCTTTTCTCTCTCTGTCTCTCTCAGGAGTTAATGACACACTGAATGAGACAATGAGTAGCTTCACTCATGAGCTTGTCAACGGCTCTCAGACCAGCAGTATCATGAGCACAGAGAATCCTGGGATATATCAAACTGGTGAGGTGTTCATTCTCTCTCTTCTGTAGCCCAGAGAATCATTTTCCTTCCTACTACCCAGCTAACAAAGGTTGTAAAAATGTTTCCTAACGTTTCCATTAAGTAACAAAAGGGTTGTTATAAAATGTTATTTTGAAAGTTCTAGGAACATTCAAAACGTCTAGTTTTTTAGACACTATTGCTTGGTTATAAGAACGCTATTTAAACATTCTTTAATTCTGTAATGTTTTAAATCATTTCAGTAACTACTACCGTACTATATTTGATATCTATAATATTTACATGTTTCCATGTTAGCTGGGTAATTGTTAAAACACACACATCTGAGTTCAGCTGAACTTCATCTTCAGGTCCAGAGGAACAGCTGAATGAAGAGCATTCAGAGAGAGAGGAAGAGGAGGAGATGGAATATGAGGAAGGTGAGAATGGTATTTGATTTGAATGATAAAAGAATCCCCATAACTGATTTGACATAATCTGCAGTGTCAGAATATGATCATGTGACCTGTGTCATCACTTCCTGTTTGTGTTGCAGTTACTGCTGAGATGACGACAGACGAGTGGGGCAGAGTCACAGAGAAACAGCAAATTCTCACTACCCACAATGCAAAGGGAGTGAGCACAAACAGTGAGCATGACTTATTATATTACTAGATTATTATAGACACTTAAACTGAGCAAATGACCACATCAATAATGTTTGTTCACACTGCACACAAATCCAAATTGGTTTTCAAACCTGGACTGTCAATTGACTGTGTAGTCGATATCTAATTTTCAAAATACAGTCAATATACTGTGTTAGTAATGATGTAGACAAAAACATCACAGCAAGAGATTTCACAGGGTTTGTAACCATCAGATTTCATTCTGTTCAGACTACAAAAACTAACAGGATTAGAGTCAGATATGTCACTGGATCGGATTTGTGCTGTCTTAAAGTCCAAAATCATCAGAAGAGATTTACCCATCTGGAGATAGAGTTGAAATGTTGTCATGTCTTTTAACAGATGAACCGACAGGTAGAACAGAGGAAAGCTTAACACCAGAAACACAGACACTCTCACCGCACACAAACACACACACAAACCCCGCACAACAGTTACCAAACACACACAGCCCTCATTCCACCCCACACACAACATCACCAACCGCATACACTCACACACGTCCTGATGACCGCTCATCTGAGGAAGAAGAGGAAAGCAATGAAGATGATGAAAATCTACCAACCCCTGCACAAAATACACACACACCTGTCTCTGACACACAAACAACAAACACTGCAAACCTTCCCCAAAACACATCTGCTCGTGGTGCACACAAAACAACACATCTCAGTGACATCACTGGAGAAACGGAGAAGAAGTCAGTGGAGGAGACAGAAGAAGAACAGGAAACAGAACCCAAAACACAAACAAATCAAAGCCCTTATCCTGCTCTGATGACCCCACCCACCCAGACAATAACCAACCAGAACTCTCATCACAGAACAACCCCATCCATATCAACCAATGAAAAAGCAGCTGTTACAGTCACTTCTGATCCTCCCTCTGAGAGAGACAGTGAGGAGGATGAAATATCGGTTGAAAAGACAGAGAAAGAGAGTGAAGGAAATCAAGAGATGGAAAGAGAGAGGACAAAAGAGAGCAACACAGAACAGCCAAGTGACTTAATCAAACCATCTTCAGTATCACACCTCACACAAGCCAACACAAACTCACAAAGCTCCACATTTAAAGAACATGAAGGACAAAACAAAGAGAGTGACGAAGATTTACAGAGTGATGAAGACAGTGACAAAACAAGTGCTTTAGAGCAGAACAGCGTTTTCTCTCACAAAGAATCAGTCCACAATCAAACCACTGCCATCCCTTCAAAACCCAACAGCAGGACACCCAGCCCCTCTGTCACCTGGATCAATCCAGCACTGTTTTCTAAACCTCCTGTACAAAACGTGTTTCCAAGACCAACTGCACACGCAGCTGCAAAACCAACCAAGAACCATAAAACAACATCTAAGACTCTCCACAAGCCCATCAGCATCCGGCCATCGACAACCACAAAGGCTCGTCTTCCTGAAAATGTTCCCCACCCACAGGAACCTGCCCTCCCACCCCTGCAACGACCACCTGTCGCTCTGGTGACCCCTGCAGCTCAGGAAGAGTCTGCTGAGGAAGAGGAGCAGGAAAAAGAGGAAGTGAAAGAGCCTTCTGACAGCTCACAGGAATCAGAGAAGATTGGTAACTATCCAGCAATCCCACAATTCCAAACATTGCTGCATGCTGTATGTCTTGATTCCAAAGAACGTGCGTAAGATGTGTGTGTGTTTTCCAGAGTCTGTGAGGGTTCGGAGGAGAGCGTTCTCTGCCTGGTCTCTTCTGGAGGCTGCAGGACTTTCAGACCTTCAGCTGAAAGAAGAAAGTGAAGGTACAAAACCCAGAGAAACAGAAAGAACCAGTAAAATACAAACAGAGCAACAGAAAAGTTAAAAAACACAGAAAGAATTCTTCAGTGTTCCTAAAATCTTTAGGTTTGAGTAATCTGTGTGTGTGCTTATTTGATGTACCTTATGGTTATGGTATTAGGGTTAAGATAAGGGGAAGGAAATATCATTGTGTGTGTGTGTGTGTGTGTGTGTGTAGGATGTAGCATGTCTTTCCTCCAGTATGATCCAGCAGGACGGGTGATGAGGGATTTGTCTGCTGTGGGAGAAATGTTGAGATGTCTGACAGGACGGTGTCCTCATGAGTATCAACACTACGGCTGCTACTGCGGACAGCAGGGGAGGGGAAAACCAGCTGATCATCTGGACCGGTCAGAACACACACACACACACACACAGAATAAACAGGGCAGAATAAACTCTGATGATGAGGTGTTGTGCTCTGAGTGTTTTTGACGTTGTGTTTTAGGTGCTGTTTTCTGCATCAGTGTTGTTTAGAACAGCTGAGTGCGCTGGGCTGCAGGAGAAACAGGAAACTCAAAGCTCAGATCAGCTGCCAAAAAGGAAAACCACAATGTAAGACATTAAACACTTACAAAAGCTCTTACAAGCTACATACAAACACCACAACACATTAAGTGAATAGTGGTTTGGAGAACGTGTTGGTGATTGTGGTGTATGTCTGTGGCAGGTGTGGGTACGAACGTCTGTGACCGGCTGCAGTGCGTCTGTGATCGTTCAGCTGCTGAGTGCATGGCAGCTTCTTATTTCAACCAATCAATCACCTCGTCATGTTCCGGGCCCCGCCCACCATGCCGGGGTATCCCGCATTCTTCAAMAGAATCAGCCAGTCAGGTCTCAAGTGAGGAGAGCAATGAAATGATCCCACCTCGTCCACAACTGAGCACACAGTCCAACACACACATCCGGCCGAACACGTCCACACACGGAAAGAACCCCACACACGGTAAAGCAGAACGGGAAAACAACCGGGACAAGGAAGAGGAGGAGCCAGAGGAAGAAAAAGAGGAAGAGGAGCCAGAGGAAGAAAAAGAGGAAGAGGAGCCAGAAGAAGGAAAGGAGAAAGAGGAAAAAGAAGGAAAAGAGGAAGAGGAAAAAGAAGAGGAAGAAGATATGGAACAGTAAACTGGTTTTCATTAATAGATAACATTATCCTCAGTAACAGTAACATTCCCACAATAAGGTCCTATTTAATAACACATTAGCTAGAATGAAACTAGAATAAATGTATTTTTACACAGATTTAGTGTTAATTCATGTTAAGTTGTTAACCAATGTTAACAAACAAAACCTTATTGTAAAGTTACTGATATAACAAACCTTTAAAAGAACATTATCCTCAGTCTAAACTCAATATCCAGTCGTCATTTAGAACTCAGGATCAGTTATTCCTCCTTTGCTAAGGTTTGATACACAAAACAACATCATGAATCTGATGGGAGTAAATAAACAACTGTGTCCTGCAACATTACAGAAACATTCTGTAAATAAGTGATGTCATCTACATCAGAGCCTATGAGCATCTGTATTTTTATATTTCTATGTAGCTTTTGTAAATCAATTTGATGATAACCAATTTTTGATACATTGTTTAATTAAGAAATAAAGGCATATATTGTTTCTGTAAAATTTTCAGTGTGATTCTGAATTTCTTTGAATCCACTGAAAGGTTGGAGATGTGGCTACTGAAATTTATTATTGCATTACATTCATTTTACATGATTAATCATCATGAAAAAAAGAGGCAGACAATGTTTAAATACAAAACCTTTATTTAAGACTTTATTACCTAATACATAAAATCTTATTGCACATAAACATGGCAGAAACTTTCAGAGTTCAAATCTGGATATGGCTAAATAACACCTACGAGACTTCAGAGCAATGTTTGTAATCATATAGCAACACTTCTGTGGCCTGTTTTACACTTGATGTTACACACTTAAAATCGTGCATGATGCAAGAAGCCATATGTCATTAAGTCTCTTCATTCCTTATGTCTAACAATTCACAAACAAATACAAATTATAGTCAAGTTACAGATAAATCAAACCCAACATTATAATTCGCTTTAGACAAACTAAATGCAGCAGTACCGTGAAACTCTCCCGAGGACGAAAATGTTACATATTGTAAATTACTCCAAAATTAAAATAGCAGTTACAGTAAGAATGATTTCCCTTTGCTTAATTAGGCTTGAAGAAAAAAATACAATACCAGCATGCAGAAAAAGAAAAGAGACTGACCCAGCACATCCCTTTAAAACACACAACACACACACACACGCACAGTAATCTCTACAGATGCATTACAAATGATGTGTCATATCATGGAATTTCTATTTAATATTAGACCAAAAATATATTGCATTGATCCACATTAGTTGTGATATATTTCTACAAACATTATGTGTCTGATTTCATCACAGCATTGAAAATAGTTTCTATATTTATTGTTGGAACTCTGAAATGCAGTAAGTTGCTAAAAGAAGTACACAACCATCAAATATCAGTTACTGGCTCTCATCCACCAACACTTTCCTGCTGAAATCCTTTTTGTCAAGACACTTTTCTGTTTCTCAACTCTAGCATCTCCTTTTCTTTACATCCTCTGTGATTCCTGACCTCCTAATAGACTATATGCATCATCATCAAGGCAGAATGTCATCTGTTCAAACTTCATAGCATTTACAGAAGACAAGAAATATACTGATTAACGTTTGACGTTTAAATACTTTATAGAGAATCTTTACTTTCTGTGCATATAAATCCCACAATGCAGTGCAAAATCTATCAGCCAATCAACCAACCTATCAGCAACCAATTAAAAATCCACGCTTGCAGAAAACACACCTGACTGTTCACCCTGCAGTCCTGCCCACATAACATCTACATTCACAAAAAGCCAGTCGCACTACTGCAAATAATCTCAACAACTTTAAGCCCAGCAAAGCACCTCAGATTTATGTCCTAAACCGTAAACACATTTCTATCAGATAAAGAAAAATCACTCACTTTTTTCTACTGTACCACTGGAAGCTCATATGAAAGTCAGACTTTCCAGCAAAATATTTCAGCTTCTAACAGTCACAAATAAATTGTCTAAACAATTCAGCATTATGTTTTCTTGTCCTTAAGTAGACAAATAAAGTGATCGACTCAAGCGAAACAAAAAAACAACACTCCACAGATTTTCTCCACTGTTCGTCTAAAATTTTACTCTCACGCCAAATACAAAGACATATTCCCACCCTCTAAGAGAATATATGTTCTGATTGGCTCATGATCTGATTGGCGGCAGTGTGTGGCCATACAGGGAGGGCATGGGCGGAGCTCTTTGGTGATGAAAAGCAGATGTTTTGGTTTCTCTACACAGTGAAGGCAAAACGCAGAGCAGTGTTACCTATAAACTCTGAGTAAATAAATTCCCCATTCACATCCACAACATCAAAGTTAAAGGCTAAATGTTAGTAAAGGCTTAAACTCACAGAAGTGTGTAGTGAAAAACACTGACTAGGCCATGCAAACAGAACACAAATGCAACTATTATTTAATCTACAAGTATATATATATATATTTATATTTGTGTGTCAAAAATAGGCTATGCTATACTGTACAAAAAAAGTTATATAGGAGAGACTTAAGCAAGCAGAAACCTGTTGTGGTAAAATCTCTCTGCTGATGATGGCTTAATGTGCAAATAAGAACATGACTGAATGAAAAAGATTAGTATTTAAACTAATGGCAGCATTTAAGGTCCCTTAATAGTTAATGCAGTCATTTTCCACTGAGCATTTTTTAAATGTCTCATATGAATCAATAAATCAAGGAGCTGGATCAAGTTTTTAAAGACTCTCGGTCTGACTCCTTCTAGTGCAAGAATTAAACCTGGAAATGACACACACATAGAATTCACATGAGGATGTAGAGCTGGTGCGTGATTGGATAGCTGGTTGTAGGCTCTGCATGCTGATTGGTGCAGAATGAAGGGGGAGGTGACTGTCCACTTCCCTTTTATCACCTGGACTTGTGTTTCATCATGACTCTACACAATGTCTGCGTGAAATCTAATGAAGATTAACTTGACATTAAAGGTCAAAGGTTAAAGTGAGTGGCTCGGGCGAGTGAAGGGTCACAGGATCATGCATAAGGTCGGGTGATGTGTGATAAAGGGTCAGGGGTTCAAAGTTGAGTTTATGTAGTACAGTACAGTTGGAAAGTCATGGTTCAGTACACGCAGAGGTCTGGAAACTTCATTTCGTAGACCGGCACAGACTGGTACTGGGCGTGGCCGGATGCCACGGTCACTGTGCCCGATGGGCTCGGGGGCGGGCTGAACAGAAATGAACGAACAGAAAGACCAATCAAATACCAGCTCACACTTATAGATTCATTACAGTAACAACCGGTATCAAAACAATCTGTGAACTTACCGAATGGTGAGTTCAAATATCTGAGCCAAACGATCGTGTAGCATATTAGCCTGTGAAAACAAACACACTCAAATGTTCATTTACATGAACAATCTTACACCAGTTATGCTTAATATGCTTACAGAGTTATCGTACAGCAGTGCTGTTTCATTATAGGAAGTTTATACATTTTAACCCACTATATATATTTCCCTGATTTGTGCTTGCATGTCCATCTTTATCATGTTCTGTAGGTTTGGTTGTAATGTGCATTTCTGACTGTGTAACAGATATTAAGCTACAGTTACATTTAGAATGCATTTCAAAGTCTATCAATATGTAGACAACATGTTGACAATATGATTTGCATGTAATACATTAATATAGGATATTTCAATAGATTGATTCTGTAAGTCTGTCTAACACTCAACGATTGGCAGACAGAACACACACACACACATATACACACACATAATCTACCTTGGACTCGCAGTGGGCTGCTATCTCCTCAAACGGAGCTTTCTGGAACTTCTCCATCACCTGCCTTCTCCTCTCCCTCTCCTGTTCCTCCAGACCTGTGGTGTCTGAAAGAGATGGAGAAACATCTCACTAACACACACACATACATACATATATATGGAGACAAACACTGAGCAGATGCTGGTCCACACATACCAATGGCCTTCTTCAGGGTCTCAAACGTAATCTCTTCTGCAAGATGAGACTGCAGGAAAAACACGTGCGTTAAAGTTCTGTTCATCAAATCGAGCGACTCAAGCACGTCTCCTACATTCTGCATGGCACACATACCTGTTCAGGTAAGCTGTTGGAAAGGATGTCCACCTGGAGAGAAATGGTGTCCACAAAACTCTTCCTGCGGGGCAGCCGATCTTCATCTGTGGGTCAAAGGTCAATGATGCAATTAAACGGCGTTCTGCACACTCAAATATTTCAGCTCATGCAGGGAAACAGCGCGGAGTCGTGCTGAGCAACATCCAGAGAATCAGTCGGAGTAAAACATGATCAGGTTTAATGAACGAGATGTTCGATCAAAGCAGCATGAAAGCAGAAGGAATTATCAGAGGATGCAGCTGAAATAAAACTGTGTGAGAAATTGTTTCAGTGTGAGAGTGCTGATGTCAGATAAACGTTTGACTCAAAAGGTGAACAAACTCCATGAGCACGTCAGCAGCTTCACAAAACTACATTTATTTAAAAACAACACTTGCGTGATCTTATATTTGTGCTGCGTTTGTTTTCCAACAAGTAATCTGTGACCAGACCTTCTGTGGTCACATCTACACAAAGTTGCCCAAAAGGACCTCAAACCATTCTAAATAACCAGATAAAACATCAACACTCTCCTTGAAACCCAAACCAGTGTGTACATTCTCTTTAACCTACCCGTTCCACAGTCCAGACAACAGCAGCGTATAAAACACCAAACCAGTTAAACAGAACTAACTTATCACATCACATCATATATTTAAACTTCAAGTCTACATCTGTAGCCATGGTAACAAGTGAAGTTCTGATGGAACGTTGCTAGGGGAAGCTAACCACATATTATTACTAGTCACTGAACTCACTGAGCACACACACAGACTGGTGACCTGGCTAACTCAGTAATGGTACCTCTGGAGGTTTGTTTGCATCTGTGGAGAATCTTGCCTACAGTGTACAGAACTATAGCGCAAACACAGAAAAACAGAGAAACACAGACATGGCAAAGCTGAGCAGAAGAAGTGAATGAATTCATGTGTGACTGAGAAGATCTTCAGCATTACAGAGAAACTGTTATTATAAAGGTTTTATTTGAGCATTGCTGTTGCCAGGTGATTGTTTTGTAGTAGCTGGACAGCAGAGAGCAACTACAGAGTTATTGAAAGTGTTTGAAGACAATTTGAAATGGCATTCGCCATGCGTTTTACTTTTGTCATATTTCTGAGTGAATAAATATTCAGTAGGAAACATTGATTTTAATAGGGTCATGAAAATTATTGCTAAATACTATTATTACTTCCTGTATGGCCTCAGTCACATCAGCGGAAAATCATTTCAGATGGGAAAAGTTTTTTTATATGTATATAAATATTAATAAACAACTTCTTTACATTTAGAATCCAACTTAATGTAATGCAGCATAAAACCAAGGATTTTGAATATTTAGGAATAATAATTCACTAAAAATTAACAAATGTAAATGTTGTACTTTATTCTGCAGTACAGGATGGTGTGTTTACCTGTAACCTGTGGTATGTACGGTACAGCCAGTCTCTCCACATTATATCCAGGCAGAGTCAGAGCCTCCGCTAAATCAGCCGTCTGGAAATACAGGCCGATGTCTTCCCGATCCAGAGAGTCCGGAAGCCTGAAACACACACACTGTTTAAATCCAGGTAATCAAAGACTTTATGAATACGTTTTGCAAGGACGTCCCCGAATGCCCCCCAAAAGGATGTTTGTGCTTTAACTCATTTTTGAGGACAATTTTGTCTTACACAGCAGATATACTCACACACACTTCTCTCTGAAGACATGTTCAGGTAACAGGTATGGGGCTTCCAGATTCCTCATCTCAATCACCTGACAGGAAGACGAAGGGTTGAAAACAGCATGTGTGTGTGTGAAATGTGTTAATGTGTGTGTGTAAGTGTGTGTTTACCTTACTGACGTGTTGGCAGAAGGGGGGATTTGCGATCATCTGACTGAGAAAGTTGAGGTAGGCGGCGACCAACGCCATAATGCCGCAGCGAATAAACATGGGCATGTTCTCCTCATTGGTCAGAGCCAAGTCCTTTAGCCAATCAGAACAAAGGAATTAGAATAACAAACGGGAAAGTTTCATATAGGCAGTAGATTCAATGATTTGGTCTAAACCCGAGTTCAGCTCCACCCCGTGTTGCAGACATTCTCGGTCTCTTGTTTACCGTTTTCTGAACTGTGGTAAATGAATAATGGTAAGTTCAAATCAGAAAACACACCTGTAGGGCGAGAGACAGGCGCATGAGGTCAATCATCACCTCCTCATTGGCCAGTTCAATAGTGATGAGAGCCAAAGCTGTGAAGAGAAGCTCAAAGTTCTTCTGCACGTTATCTTCCTCCTTACAGCCCAGATAGATGTGCCTGTATAACTGCTGCCCATGCTGAGAGAGAGACATGAGAGAGACAGAGAGAGAGAGAGAGAGAGAGAGAGAGAGATGAGAGAGAGAGAGAGAGACAGAGAAGAAAGAGTTTAAGGATGGACATTTCATATGTCTGCAGTTAGTGATTATTTAAGTTTTATACCTTTTTCATGAAAACCACATCCTGCTTAGATATTTTTTCTCTCTTGATCTTCAGAGCAGCTACATTAGGAATAATCCTACACACACACACAGACAGACACACACACACACAGGAGTTATTCATGTTTAAGGCAAAACCATCTCAGAACACACATGTAACTGTATTCACTCAGATGTTATCACACAACTGATCACATGCAAGTAAAACCACACGTGTGCAATCTGCATCCGTACCGTATCCCTCTGAGTTTGGCTCTGTTGTCATGGCGATCGATGATGTTGTGCAGGATCTCCAGGACGAGCTGCCGCAGCTCACTGTCTTCCATCAGAGAGATGGAGCACAACGGC
>JAZGTK010009966.1:0-16776 GCA_036877625.1 Ambastaia sidthimunki | reverse complement strand
CATGAAGGGCTTCAGGGAAAAGATGACGTGGATAATTGCAGCGCTGTTATCTTCGCGTAAAGCCTCGGGGTATAACATTAACTTGGTGACTAAGTAACAGATCCAGCCAAAGCCATTATTGAATTGAAGTCTGGGTAGTCTTTCTAAAAAAGCTATTTAAGAGCTTTAACCACTTAGCTGCCTGATGTTATAAGAAGAAAATGTCAAAATGGCATTGATGAAATTATTGATCTATCATTAACTTCAGAGAGGCCTGTGAGTAACGCAGCAGGCTGGGATTTTAATGCAGGGCTGCGCTGAAGCTCTGCCACAAGCTGACAGCATGAAAACAAGCAGGCTGACATGCAGCAGATGTGCAGCTTTTGAATGGTGGAGGTGATGAAGCACAGGTGGTGATGCATCTGACAGCTGCATTAAAGTGTCAAACAGAATTAGTGTGGTGTCCACTCTGGAATTGAAAAGCTGTGAAAAGTGAGATGCAGAAGATAGTTTTACCTACTGGGAGCCTCTGGGGACCTAAAACCTCAAAACATGGAGCCTTATCCAATTTGAGTGTCAGCTTCTAATAATGGCTCTTTTTTTATTTATTATACCACTTGTTATGTTCCTAGAAGGATAAGTTATGTTGGAGTTATCTTGTTTTAAGCAGCTAAGCATGCAAGGTTTGGAAAAATGTACTGCCATGTTATTAGCGAAATAAATTAGCTTTAGGCAAATAAATATGTCATGAATATTGTGGGGCCATTTTTCATTGATGTCGTCTTTGATATAGGCTTAACCGATTTCTGGTGCTTGCGCCCACATAACAAAAAGACAGACTCCACCACTAGACCTTAAGGATTATTTACAGATGATTTGAGATTCATTTTTAAGCCTTGTATCCCTGAAGTTGAGTCTAAGGAACATCCTAACAGAACCCAGTGATTTCAAATCATCATACAGGCAAATAAGTGTAAATGACCTGCAAGTTTTGTTTGAGTGTAATGCTCTTAAGATTACCTCAAAAAGATATTTAATAATGTACCTTCTTTTAAAAGCAGATCGAGTCTTCCGATTAACTGATAAAATCTGTAGAGAGAGGGAGGGAGATGTATGCTAGCCTACTAAAATGGGTGCAGATGTTGAAATGTTGTTAGACATGTCTTGACAGCAAATATGTACATATTCAGGCTGTTGTGACAGACGAGCTAGAATATGTCAGGCTGGGACAAACTTTAAAAACAACCATAGTCTATAAGATAAAAATAAATGGCAAGACCGTGGAAGAAGCAGTAAAGCAGAACTATTTGTTTTTGCAGCACAAATAAATCCGTTTGGTATTATGCATTTTATAGAATTCAGATGATCATGTTTATATTTTACTTCTCCCAAAAATAATATGTATGTGAACATTAAAAGTTTTATACAAGGGCACCTTCAAAATCTTTGCTTCTATCGATCAGCAGTCATCTCACAGCCCTGTGATGTTCAGAAAATCTCTGCAGATGCCAAATTATGAGCAGATGCATCAAAAGACACAAGATCTTGATCCAGCCCTGCACGCAATACAAGCACAATATCCGTCACTGCAACCTCTTTTCTGACATCAGTCAACACTTGAATTTCTGTTCCAGAATCAACACTTGAATCTCCATCCCACGCACACAGTTTTACATCTTCTCCTCGTTTCTCCACCCCCCCACACACCTCTGCTGTCATCACTTGACTCTGTGAACCTCATCACCTACTTTGAGAACAAGGTAGCAACAATCAACAACTCATTCTTTGACCCCAACATCGCCATGTTTCCATGCCCACTTTGCTCTTGACCTCATTTACAACTGTCCCAGATGAAAAACAACTCACAATTTTACACCCAAACACCTGCCGTCTCAATTGCATCCTCTTCGTTCTCCTTCAAGATCTGTATTTGAAGCTTTCTCCGTCATTTAAAACCACACATTAAAGCACATGCCTGTTTAACGCCACAGTTAAACCTGTTAATCTACTCATCAGCAGGAATAAGACCAAGAATAGATTAACAATCATTTGTGGATCAACAAACTCAAAGCTTTAATTAGAAAATAAGTTGGTTGTCTTCAAATCGTATGCAGCCACTAACAACTTCTAACCATTTAACTAGGTTTACACTATGCTATATTTTTTTTGTCTGTACGTCGTATAGATGTTAAAAAATTTGTGCCTAGTTAGAGCCCCAGTAACCAGTCGTTCAGAAACGCTAAAACGTTAAAGTCAACGAAAAAGTCATTTGCAGCCTTTTGCTTTTAAAATCTGATGTATTTCCAAGGCTGGAAATTCAGTGATAATCAAAATTTTAATCAAGCAGTTTTTGACCTGAGTCTGGTTCATTATCCTTATCACATCAGGAACATAAACTGACCTCGGGTCAGAGGATGGTGTTGTTATGGGTGTAACCCCCTGGATTATTTTTGTGCTTATGTATGTTGTGTTGTGCATCCTCGCTTTCATCTAAGCCTTCAGCCTCATTATGCCACTTCCTGTTTATGAAGTAATCAGAAACAGGAATGTCAGACTCAGAGGTTGTATGATGCAGTTGTGTGTACAGTGGATATGCGGGGTAAGAATTACACAAGTGCTGAGATCTTCCAAGTTACTGCTATGCAGCCAGACACATCAGTTCCTCTGGCTATCTGGGTGACCTATTTCCATCCTAAACTCATGGAATTTAAAGGTGCAACAGAGAGGAAACTCACTGAAAAATCCACTCATCCATTAAAAATGGACATTAAAAGTGACATTCTGAGGTTTGTATATTGTGCAGTTATGTATACGTAACCTATACTTTTGAATTGACTTTACATGACGAACATCAAAACTGACAACAAAGCGACATATAGGAAAGCTATATGATGATGCTTTTTAACACCCTTGATTTTCAATGTATGGAAAACAGCATTGGGAAAAGTATTTAGAGTAACACTTTATATTAACTTTCATTAAAAAAACTGAATTATTAAATAAAACAGTATGTAAACATTAAACATTTAAGGTAAGATTACATTTGTTAACAACATTTGTTTTTAACAACATTTAACATTTAAGTTAATTTACCAGCTATTTAAGTTAGCTGTTAACTTTACTAACTATTAGTTTATAGTGATATATAGATTAATATAAGGTGTTTTGTAAGTATTGAGGTTTTATTTGTGTAAACAAAATGCTCTCCTTTGGTGTCTTATAAACAAACATTTAAGTGGTATAATCCACACACAGCAAACACTGCTCCTTGTGGATAATCCATTCCATGTTTTCTACTAATCCTAGCTAAGGCTCTACCCAGCATTATGTGAACCAAACAGCACATTAACTGCAGAAAATATTGTGGGCTTTTAGCTACTGTAACTTTGTGCAAATGATAGTTAAGTTTACATATGCTTGCTACAGACAATAATAATGCCTAATAATGGTTGGGAAACAAAACATGGTTATTGCCTTAAAACCTATAGTCAGTGCTGGATAGTAACTGATTAAATGTAATCTGGATTATGTAATCAGATTCCAAAAATTAAGTACCTTAAACTAAATAACATTACATTTTAAAATACTCATAGAATACAAATACTATTTTGTTACAAACTACTTTACATGATAACATTACATATTACTTTTCCTATTTTTAATCTTTAAACCTTTTCATAAACTTGTCCCTATTATAGTGTGAGCTTTAATACACTTTGTGAACTATACAGTGTCCTTCATAAGTATTGGGACAGTAAAGGAAAAATTGCTCTGTTCGCTGTGGAGTCCATCTTTTATGTTTAAAAGATGAATATGAGGCAAATGTACATTTTTAGACATTTTTCACTGCATTTCTGTAAGAGTCAGCTCAACTAACACCCATAGTTGGGTTCAAAACAGGTAGGTAGTAAGTACTAGTATACTTGTAAGTGTACTATTTCAATACAACTTGGGACAACACTGGCATACGTTATAGTTTATATATCTATATAGTTTATATTTTTTTTGAAATATGCTTGCATACATAAATAGTAAAACATTTGATTATAATATTGAAAGATTTTTCTTACACTTCTCAGTTAGGCAGATGATAGATGAAGTAGATGAGGATAAATAGAGTTTGAGGTCCTGGATTTGCAGAAGCTCTGTGATTACTGGACCTGCATTCTTTTAGTTGAAACCAACATCCATCTATCCATTCTCCAAATCTGCTTGTCCTCTGCAGGGTTACAGAAGGGCTGCAGCCTATCCCAGCATCTTGGGTTGTAGGCAGAAAACACTGTAGTCCAGTACTGTGTACCAACATAAAATTGTTAAGTACACTGTAACTCCTACTGTATATGAACATACAGTGACAACAATCATTTACATGTTAATTTAATAAAACTTAAAAATACTTACAAGTACAATTGTACAACATTTGTTATAATTTTAATTATCCAATCTGCATGTCTACCAATTTTAACAAGTGATCTATTAAATAATAAAAGTGAGGAACAAAATCATTAAATAATGTTTGCTATCAATTCATGAAAGTTATGTAAATGTGTTGCTCGTCATCTTTTGATGTGTAAACAAAATGTTCTCACTTAAATGGAGTTAAATGGCAAGTTCGAGAAATCTCTTTCAACCCACTCAACTTAGTCCCCTTATCTGCTCCTAAAGGATGATCCATTCCGTGTTTTCCAGCCAATCTCAGCAGAGGCGCTATCCAGCATTATGTAGACGGAACGATTTAAACGAGCACATTAACACAGAAAACACTGCGGATGGCAGAAGATGGGGCTGCTCTTCAGTTAACGTTGTATAGAGAAACGGTCCCATAACGGAGGGTTATAAAACACCTAAATCGGTAATAAACGCTGGGTTTGATATGGTCAAGGATGAACGCTGTTGGAGACGATGTTGCGTCTGCGGAGTGTCATAGGTGAAGTGGAGGTATCTCAGATCTGCCTGTCCAGGGCAAATACGCACGATTCCTAAAGCAATAGAAGAAGATCGTGGGAAAATTTGACCTCCAGATATTTCCAGCTGAGGAAAACTGTGTTTGTCATTGAAGACATCTTTGATTTGACTGACAGGTGCTCTTATGATAAATGGCTGCAGTTTACAACCGTTTGCTGTGACTTTTTCCAAGTATGTCAATACGTTTCCTATGTGGATTTTATTTATAAGATCATGTGACTTCTCAATCAATACGGATGAAAGCACACGGACAGACTTCACTATGTTCAAGTGCAGGATGCATTTTACCAATCAGAAATGGTAAGTGGTGTATATTGCTGGGTATTTATTAAACTACATCCATTTAGCTTACTATAAAAAGCATGCAGCCTACGATTTGCAACGTGTAGTTTATTATTGCTCCGCTGAACCATATTTTTTTTATCAGTTTTATCTGTTACAGTCTATAATCTAAGTTTAAAATTCAGATGCATTATGTCTCTCAAACCTTCTGTAACATTAAAGGCAGGAACCGCATTTTTGACATTATTAAGGTTCAAACGAACGAACCGTATGCCATTAATACTATAGTGCCCTGAATAGTGTAGGTGGGCAGCTCGTAAGATTTTACATCAGTTTCCGTCATTTCCGTATACAATATGAGTTGAATCTATGTGTGTCTCCCAAGATGCGTTTTGGATTTAGGGCATCCAGATATTTCATGGCTTTTGTGACGAGAAGATGGAAAGCCTTACTGGTGCTGAACCTGTTTGCGGTGGCCGGGTTCATCACTTTTTGGGGCAAGTGCAATTTACGCGCAATCGTAGCTCAAGCACCGGCTGCTGGTACGCGCGTTCAGACGCGCACCAACGGATCCGCACAGGCGCCCAGCATCGCTCATGATGTCCTCCTAAAAAGACTGGGATCACTGGAAGATGTAGTGTACAGACAACTAAACGGTGACTCATTTCACAAATAAAATATCTTTGCATAAGTGTTTGTTTGCATGTAGACCTATTTATACGGTGACAAAGTGTACCATATATCACTGTTGCCCTATATAATATCTGTATCACTATAGCTGTGGTGGAAAAGCCCTCTGGCTGCCTTTATATATGATTGATAACCAAAACAAAACAGACGCCATTTATCATTTAGTTTTGTCCTCCATATAGCAAAATCATTATTTGATCATTATCTGTATAGTAGAAGGTCCTATATTATCCATGATAATATAATAGCAACATTAATACAACATTGCATACATAATTACACAGCTAGGCACACTAACATGAAGTGTAACCATCATTTTGTGTGGGAATGCTCAAAAGGGTTGAATTACATCCAGTCATTTATTACTTTCCAAAAAATTGAAATTAAGACATAACAGTACACCACAGAAAAAAATACAACTATTTAATCAATTGAACTAATTTTGTTGAGCAGGTTTGTCCAAGTCTCTTGGACTCATTGAAGGTTTTGGTGGCCGTGGCAGAGGAGGACTGCCAGCGACACTTTTGCCGACTGAAGAAAAGGAGGCCAAATACATGAGGGATAAATATGGCTACAATGCATTTCTGAGTGACAAAATCTCTCTGGATAGGTCTATTCCAGATTATCGGCCCAGCAAGTGAGTATATTTTATTTTAACCGATATTTTATTTTTTAACTACAGTCACTCTTCTAAGACAGTAAGTCTTCTAGTAATCTGAGCAGACAGTATGAGAACATTTACAATTTTGTAGTGGAAAGTTGTAGAGGAAAGTGACATTTATTCTTTCTAAATTCAACTATAACTGGTTCTATAAAAAGCTTGAGTCACGCTGAGCTCTATAATTTTACAGTCAAAGTGTGCAAAATAGCAAAGCGGGAACTGGCCTCTTATCTGTTAAAAAAGGAAAGATCTCACACCTTCTTGTAACAACACAAGAGTATAATAAGTCCATGTATGTGATGTCTTTTTTGTAGATGCAAAAAGGCCATTTATCCTCGTGACTTACCACAGATCTCCATCATCTTTATCTTTATAAATGAGGCGTTGTCTGTCATTTTGCGTTCGGTCCATTCCGCTGTCAATCACACTCCGGCCCATCTCTTAAAGGAGATCATCTTGGTGGATGACAACAGTGATGACGGTGAGAAATGTTTTCTGATTATTTAGTCACTAAGCATACGAGAAGAGAAAAGGTTTAATGTATTGTGATGCATTTTACTGTGAGTGTCAACGGAGATAACCAGAAACAACTTGCGAAGTCGTGTCTTTTACTTATGACTTGCATGGCCCTGCCTGTCTATTGTATTACAGTGTGTGTTCCAGCTTTCCCAGGGAGACAATTTCCATCACACAGTTGGCATGAGACACTGGCAGAGGGCCAGCCGTCCATCAGCGCACGGGGAAAGGCCTGCAGTTGCTGAAATGAGGGGGCAGACAACTAACACACCCAATTCTGTCCTCATAATGTCAATGATTCACTGGTTGTTTCTCTGCAAGCTTGTGACAGTGTTTAACACAGGGATGGCAAACAAGGGGATGGTATGGATCCCTGTAACACATCAAAGGAAGGGAAGGGTTTTGGCATAAGAGACACGTTCCCCTGGTGTGGTTTAAGCACTGCGGACTGTCGTGCACCATGAAATGAGATTTCTCCCTCTTTACTGATTGTGTGTGTGTATTTGTGTATGTATGCATGACAGAACAGCTGAAAGGACCACTAGAGGAGTATGTCAACAAGCGCTACCCCGGTCTTATCAAAATAGTGCGCAATCAAAAGAGAGAGGGGCTCATCCGTGCTCGCATCGAGGGCTGGAAAGTGGCCACTGGGGAGGTGACTGGATTTTTTGATGCCCATGTTGAGTTTACCCCTGCATGGTGAGAATCCTGCACTTGTCTGATTCTATAGATGCTCTCATTCTCACATGCATTTTCTATTACCTCCAATATAGTATAAGTCAGGGGTGCCCAGTCCTGGTCCTGGGGGACCAGTGTCCTGCAGAGTTTAGTTCCAACCATAATTAAACACCTGAACCAGCTAATTAAGGTCTTACTAGAAGGTTAGACACTTTTGTTTGTTGTAGCTAAACTCTGCAGGACTCTGTCTCTCCAGGGGCAAGAGTCTGCAGCCTTGCTTATGTTTATCTTAATTTTTTTATTTAGCAGATGTTTTTTATGCAAAACGACCTACGAAGAAAGAGAGCATTTGACATTTTAAGTGATCTGATCACAAAACATTTTGTAGCTTTAGTTAGGCAGGCTAGTTATACTTACTACCTGTATTTAGTGCTGTCTACTCAAAACAAGTATTAAACTGGACATGAAGACTCTAAATCTCTCAATCATGTGCTTCATGCAAGTCCATCTAATTGGCTGAAGTGGAGAAAGAAACGAGACATCACATTCTCAAGCCAGCTCCACAGCTGGTGCACAATATCACAGATTTGCTTATAATGATCTAACCTCTGCAACCCCTCACCAGGGCTGAACCAGTTCTGTCTAGAATCAAGGAGAATTATAAGAGGATCATTCTCCCATCTATAGATAACATTAAAGAGGGGACATTTGAGCTGGAACGATACGAGAACTCCGGCCATGGCTATAACTGGGAGCTCTGGTGTATGTACATTAGCCCACCCAAACAGTGGTGGGATGAAGGAGACACATCTGCACCTATCAGGTATGATACTACAGGACTTTGTATAACTGTAATATTGGTAATCTAAACCTGGATTAATGTAATCCTGGGTTATCTTGTTTTGTGTTTGTCAGCATGATTTTTTTTAACATGAAGTTGGAACACCCTGAAGGTCTGAAGGTCTGACCCTCTAAGAAAAGATATTTTAGGAGGAGAAATTCTAGTTTCAGAAGAAGTTTAAATAGTAGTTGGCTTTGTCAAGCCAATGCATACACAGTAGTGCATGTTTGTTGTATACAGTTTTGTGTGAATGTCGCTTTGTATATAATATATTTGCTCTGGGCTGCGTTTCTCAAAAGCATTGTAAGCCTAAGGAGGCTTACTGTGCTTTTGAGAAACACAGCTCTTGTTGTTTTCTGAAACATATTACAACAGCAATAAAATAAAGACAAAAATAAAAGGGAAACAGAGAAGCGTTTGTCATCCTCTTAAACATTTTTAACATGCTGAAACAGCACACTGACAGTTTATGACAAAGAGACAGGGATTTTTTCATTGATAATTGGATGTCTTTAGTAAACAACTCACCATAAGACATTTCTCCATATCATCCAAAAATGTAAATATTTAAATTAAATAAATTATCAATATATTTAATTCAATATATTTGGACTTAATCGTCAATATGGAAAATATTTAGAGCCTCTTAGCAAACTAAGTGTGAAAGCTGTTTTTCAGGACCCCCGCAATGATAGGCTGCTCGTTTGTGGTACACCGGGAATACTTTGGGGAATTGGGCCTGTTGGATGAAGGAATGGACGTGTATGGAGGCGAAAATATAGAGCTGGGAATTAGGGTTAGTGTGCCTTCTGTATCTCTCCACTAAAGTAGAGCATTCAGCCTCCCTGTGATCAGTCCAAAGCTCACAAAAGTTTCCTGTTAGGACTAAAGTTCTTTGTGTGCGTATTTTTAAATCCCAGGTTTGGTTGTGTGGGGGCAGCATGGAAGTTCTGCCCTGTTCCCGAGTGGCCCACATTGCCAGAACAAAAAAGCCTTACGAGGGCAACATCGCTGTCCACACTAGGCGAAACGCTCTTCGTGTGGCAGAAGTCTGGATGGATCAATATAAATCTCATGTGTATTTGGCATGGAATCTTCCAATTAAGGTCAAATCCAAGAACTAGTCGCAATACTGCAAAAATTTCAGTTACTATTATCATCATTTTTTAAATATACCGCTTTCTTCTCTAATGCAGAATCATGGAATTGATTATGGAGACATATCCCAGAGAATAGAGCTGAGGAAAAGACTGCACTGTAAAAGCTTTCAGTGGTACCTTGACAATATCTATCCAGAGATGAGAAGATACAACAGCACTCTGTTCTATGGGGAAGTGAGTGTCACATCAAACGTTCAAACAGGGTCTCCAACAGCTCCCACTTGTAGAAGGTTTTCTAAAAAACATAATCTGATTAGTTTTGTGAAATCCATTCATCCTTTACTCAACTTTATGTCCCGTTCACATTCCTTTTTTTTGAACACTTTAATACAAACCAAACTGTTGTTCTGGTATATTCAGTGGTTTTATGGAGCTTGACAGCTCAAATGCCCATTCACAAAAAAGTGTGAACTTGTGTACTATGGAAGAAACAAAGTCATACAGTAATCAAACTGCATGAGGTTGACAAAATTATGACAGAATTTTTGTTTTTGTTGAACTGGCCTTTTTACGATTGCTATTTAAATATTTAGTTTAATTAAAAAAGGAATTATAAAAAGTTGTCAAAATGGCATACAAAATGGTTCTTAAAAGCAGGTTGAATGAGCTAAGAGTTGTTTAACTCTTTTATTTTTTATTATTTGTGCTAGATTCGCAATACCAATGTGACCCATCTGTGTCTGGACCAGGGCATAAAAGAGAACCACACAGTAACTCTTCACCCCTGCCATGGCTGGGGCCCTCAGGTAGATCTAAACTCCTCTCAGCTGTACCTCTCCACAGGCCTGACCTCCACTAAACCTCTGCTCACTTTGCAGACAGGAACTAGGTTATGTCTACAGGGAGTTTCTTCATGACACAGTTCTGTGTGTTTCCTTCATCGCTGGCAACTAAGCAATGAAATATCAGGGTGAATTGCTGAGAATTGCTATGCAGAGAAAACCTCTAGTTTAAATGTGATTTCTTTTCCCTTTGTGTCAATTGTGTGTTTGATAAAACAATTGTATGTTATGCTAAGTTATGCTAGGAATGAGGTCTAAAATAACGTCAGGCTTTGGAATGATTGGTATTAAAGTATATTTGAGTAAAAATGACAAAGAAAGTTGTGAATTTAACATAATAGTGTGAACAATTCAACCTGGTTACAGGTACAGGACACACAGCATATGTTGTGCTTTGGATGCTGTTGTGTCTGTGTCCCTTTAGACTTTATAATTAACCAACTAGCCTCTCGTGCTTAACCAGCTACTTCATATAAACTAGGCTGGTTAACCAGGATTTTTGCTTTGGTAATAATGTAACCAAAATCTGCTCTTGCATCACTTGCATACAAATTCATTCTGGTCTAAGCTGGTCTTTTCAGTTTGAAAAATAGTAATGTTTTAATTTGTTATGGGCTAATAAAGATTTTCATAAATTTGGTAGCAAAATGTAGTTGGAAAAAGTGTGAGCATTTACCCAATTTCTATTCTTTAGTTTACTGGCAGAAGTAGAGACAAATTACTGCAGTTTTAGCAAGCGGGGTCAGTCTGGAGGCCATAATTAGAAAATCTTATCTTGACCACTTTACAGGTGCTGTTGCTGTAATAATTGCAGTAAATTACAGTAATTGGCATTATAGAAATCTATAAAGCAAACAACATCAGCTTAAGGTGCCAAAATGTCTTTAAATGACTCAGTGGCCCATTTACCAAACCACTGAATTAAATTCACGTTATCCCCTCTGTGGCCTGTTTTATAGCTGGGCCGATACACTAAGGAGGGTTATCTTTTCCTGGGCTCTCTGGGAAGCACTAGTGAAGATACGGCCTGTATGGTGGATGATAATATCAGCAACCACCCTCAGCTGCTCAACTGCGAGAAGGTCTCTAGCGTACTGAAGAAAACTTGGCGCTTTGCACAGGTGAAATGATCTAATTTATTAATAGAGTGTAAAAAATGATAAATGCAATAAAAAGAGTGTAAAAAATGTCCTTTTGGTCACTAACTTGAGTTTATTTCTTTCCTGAAGAACGAATCGATTGTGAACCGGGCTACAGGACGGTGTCTTGAGATAGTGCCAGTCAACATCAACTTTGGCTACGCTCTGGTCCTGCGCGCATGCACTGGCCAGAGGTGGACCATCAAAAATACAATGACTCTAGAAGGACAGTGAGCCTGTGCTCTTAGATAAGACTGCCATGACAGACATGCTGAAAGTTCAGACACTCTCCAGCCATTAAGTGTTTGGGAACTTAAAAACAGATGCAGTTTGGAGATCTCTCACATGCAAACATGCCAAGGGAGTGCTGATCATGTTTCATTTTGTCTCCATTTGGTTGGAATTTTACTGTACATTACTGTACATAATGGCTCAGTCAACAGTCCTTCACTGAGCAATCATGTGAAGCAAAATTAATTAAATGTTGTAGATTATAAACTACTGTATTGCAAACATTTATCATGCACACACATCAGTGTAAACATATTTTTTTTTATATATATAGTTTATTTTAATTTTGTGTGTGCGTGTAATTTCAGTTACTGTTCTGCCAAACAAGTTCATATGGTTTATTTATCGTGTGTATCGAGTTCTTTCCCGTTCTGTTATGTTTAGGTTTTCAGTATCTGGTTTTATGTATCCTATTTCGTTTTCAGTTTAAAGGTGCACTCAGATTATGTTGGGTTGTCTGATATGGCAGTTGTCTTTCTGTTGTGAATGTGGCAAAATAAGTTTTTTATTCGCCTACTGATAGGACGAGTCTAGATCTTATGTAGGTGTAAATGAGTTTAAACATATGTTCCACAATGAAGAAAAACAATTACTGAGTGCACCTTTAAATAACCCTGTCTGGTGGGATAAAGTAAAGACATTATGACGTGTGCAGAAAACAATTCAACAGTAACTAACAGTAACCATGGTAACCGTACAGCGCTGTATCTACTGTTGAATGGATGAAGTAGTCACGTGACGCACTGAAGAAACACAAGGCCATTCTGCAGGCATAGGGAATATGGGAATTTTCTCATCAGGGATTGTACACCGTTACATAAAGTATCATAAACTGCACATATAACTACAGTTTCTGAAAACCTTTATCTTAAAAATAGTTTGTTTTCTCACACTGTCTTCCACTGTCTTTGAAAAGGACCGATTTGAATAAAATGGTGAAGTGCGGTAGTGTTCTGCTCAGTGCCGCTAACTAATTACTGAGATGCTTTCATAAAAAGATACGAAACATGTCATATATAACTAGTTCACTTTGTGCTTTACCTGTCAGAGATCTCTCTACATCAAACAAGCTCCCAGTTGCTATTCTTATTGAAGATCAAGAGCGTGCGGTTAAACAGCAGGATCTTTATGGAAAGAGAGGCTGATTTGCAAAGAGGACGGTCTGAAATGTCAAAAATAGCAGCAGGTTCCTCATGCAAGAATCTTTCTACGGCGATGGTAACATGAAAGCTGAAGTTTGCATGCTAATAACCCCGTGTGCTCTTCTCAACACTGTTGCAAACTCTCCCGCTGTGTTGCTTCAGGCTCTCATCGACTGACAACTCCCAGTCATGCGCGCCGCTGCACGTGTTACACGCCTGATACATATTCAGCGCCTGATTATTATGCGTTTAAATCCCAAGAAATATTCCACGAATATTCCTTTTATCTTTCTCTTTAAGCGCAACTTCTGCTGTACATATAGTGTTATTGTTGTTTTGTTTAATGTGTTGCTAGGCCGTTGAGCATTTAGGAATCCTAGCGGTTTATAATTCTATCATTTCCAAGTTCAAAAGGACGGTAGATAATTTATATAGATTACACATCTCTACAGTTTATCACTGGTATAATATTATTGATCAGGTTTTATTACCGGTGATTAACCCTTGTGAATGAGTGTGGTTTGGCTTCATGTGGTGAGAGACATTTCCTACAGATTGTATTTTAATAGAAAGTAGATTTATGCCTTATTATTTATCTATGAGGTGAATCTATAACAAGTCCAAGATAAGAGGAACGTCAAATTCTAGTATAGTGAAGAACTGACATCATGACATAAAATACACTTTAACGTGACACTTAAACTGTACTATAAGATCTAAAGCACAGTATATTAAATAATAATTTAAATACAGCCTAGAACAACAGGATAATGAAAAGCTGAAAATTGGATCGAGTGGTGTTAAATTCACAGTGGTGATGTCATCTTGTAAATCAACGAAAAGGACAAAATATTACAAAAAAATGCTTTATTGCATAAACTCTAGGCATTTATCCTGTACATATCTGAATATAGTATGATATAAAATCATTATGGGTAGCTTGTCACAAGCTTAGTCTGAACTAGAGTCTATATAGCTAAATATTCTGCATGCAAAGTGTACAGATCTATTATTAATAAGCGAATAATTGTAACTATAATACAGTATAATATTATACAGTTCAAACCATATTAGCCTAGTTTTTCAAACCCTATATTTTCAATTCTCCACAAACACATTCCACTTTAAACACCGTTTTGATTTAAACTGTCTCATTTTAAATCTAATTTAATGGGATAAAAAAATCTTAAAGCAACATTATTGTCCCGTTTATTAAAAAGGTTATTTCACAATATTGTCTTCAAATATAACTATGAATGACATAAATTGAAATAATTGCCATGTATGTATTATTGACACCATTTCAAACATTGCTCAACTTGCCAAATCCCACCCACCTCATCATCCCCAAAATATAATGTGTAATTTTCACATTAAAATATTCTAAATATGCAAACACATAGTATATATGTCGGTTCATCCAAATCATTAATATATTTGAATGCTACAAGCTAATGTGACATTCAGGAACAGACAAGGACAATATATAAAAACAGTGAATGACTGAATCTATTTAAACATCCACCACCAGGTGTCGCCTTTGTACCAAACTTCGTTCTAACAACACATGGATCAACGTTAGCGTGAGGAAAAGGGGTCGACTAACATTATTACACTTTCATAATTTAATAGTACTGTATGCACCTTTATGCTCTTCAGTATCTCTGTGCAGACAAATATGGCTTTAGTCAGGGGGTCTCGGGGGGAACTGAGATCTGGCAGAGATGTATTGATTTCAACCGCCTCTTCTTTAGCCCTGACGTGATCTGTGCAGATTGTACTGGTTTAAACTATCATGCAAAACAGAAAGCATCTAACACACGTGTAAAGGTCTATTTACAGAGATCTGATAGTTCACATGCATTATAAAGTAGAAGCAGACCTCAGGAAACATTACAGTGAGAAACATACCAATGTTTTTACAGGTGTTAAGAGGAGACATTCAAAAAACATAAAGATTAAGGAGAAACGTGTCAGGCACAGAGTTTCCTCCATCCTCATCAACATGAACATACAATTAAATCCCTACGTTCATCTTCCTGTTTACAATCTCTCTCTCTGTAACATTTTGTGGCTGTACACATATCAACAGTGAAGTGCTACTGTGGCTTTTATGCAGAGATGGGGAATAAACTGTGTACTGTACACAAAACAATCAAATATTGCTGTAGCCAAGTGAAGGTCATATTTAATGCAACTTAAAAAGAAGACACAAAATGAGTGTAATTATCTGTAAACAAAAATTTATATGTATTCTGTACTGTAAACTTATGTATATGTAGTCTGTAAACGTACAGTATGGAAGATGGGGTAACGCACTGATCAACATCCCCAGCACTTTGATTTGAGAGTCATCTTGAAACCTGTGGTACTGTTTTCACAGGAACAAGGTACTGAAAAATGTGCATCTCAACAGGTTTTTCCATTGATGCAGCAGAAACTGGCCATAAAGTACCAAACCACATAGTGAAAATAGTTCACACCAAATCGATTTTTTTTGTCACACTCATACTAGAAACAGATCAACTGATTTATTGATTGAACTCAAAAGAGCGACTGGATCACGAGACCTAGGATGTAGTTACATTTTTAACTACTAATAACAACCTAATTTTAAACTGTTGTATGGACCATTTTTATATTTCTTCTGTTATGGTTTCTTAAGTTTCAGTCCCCGGTAAAGAGTGACCAGTACATTCTTTATCATTTCTCCTTTTGTGTTCGGGCAATGAAGAAAGTCATACAGGTTTAGAACATCTAAATGATGCCAAAATAAAAAAAAAAATTTGGTTGAACTATCCCTTTAGTATTGACCTGAAGTATAACCTCAAGTGAACAAGAGTCTCGTCTACATTTCAACTGTAGAAAACATATTAGACAAGGAAGGATGAGATCTGAGAGTTCTCCTCTCACAAATAGCAAAACACATTCAAAATGATTAAAATCTATGAGTCAGACTCATGGATTTTTGGTAGCTGATGAATATGGATTTAATTATGGACTACATAGAGCACTCCATCCCCAGCCTCCCACAATCCCCAGAGCATGAAAAGCACTCTGGCGAGAGCAGATGTAAATAGTCTCCAGAGTAGATGCTGCAACTCCCCGTCGCAAAGGTGTAATGAGTTGCCAATTACTTTCGCTTTCCTACATCGACAGCAGGCCCAAGCACAGTCACAGCTCATCAGCGAATCCCCGCTGAAATCTAGAGCAACGGAGGGAATGGCAACGCAGAAGATGTGCTTATGAACTCCTGCATGTTATTGCATTAGGGAACAGAGGTGTCACAAAAAGCATAAAGTCAGCCCTTTAAATCCCTGCCAGAAAGACGAGGCCCCGTGAAACATGCTGGCGTCACTTCGCAAACACTTCCTGTGTCACTTCCTGTGTCACTTCCTTTGTCACTTCCTGTGTCACTTCCTGTGTCACTTGGTCCTTGTGGAAAAATAACAGAATAAAAAAGAATAAAAAGCTCCTCTTTTCGATAGTGAGGTGTTTGGTTTGGTTACTCGAGTGTCGCTAGTTTTTGTTTAATAGTTTCAGGAAATGACAGACATGCACATGCAGGCTCCGCCCCGCTCACAGTGGTGTCGCTACTCCATGCCGTTGCGCAGCATCTGATTGGCTGCGATGAGCATGACGCTGATGAT
>JAZGTK010009965.1:0-16778 GCA_036877625.1 Ambastaia sidthimunki | reverse complement strand
AAGACGCAGAACATCTTCTTGACCAAGACCAACATAATCAAAGTGGGTGATCTGGGCATTGCACGGGTTTTGGAGAGTCAGAACGATATGGCCAGCACTCTGATTGGCACACCTTACTACATGAGTCCAGAGCTCTTCTCCAACAAATCCTACAACTATAAGGTAAAGCATGGACACAAGTTACTATTAAGGTACAGGTTTAGACTCAGTCTATGTTCTAAAGAAATGTTTATGGGGTTCTAAATGGTAACGCTAAAGTAAGATTTGTTTCTCGATCCCCTGACAATCTTTCCGGCATATCTTCTTCATCCCAGCTCCACATTTTATCTAGTTGTATATTCAATTTAGGCATTTAAAGTCCATGAGGACACTTGGAGCTTGGAGGAGCCTGAGCCCTTCATTATGAACTCAAGATCATTGATGTTGTATGTCGATTTCTATATGTTTATATGAGTCTTGTTTGTTTTGTGTAGTCAGATGTTTGGGCATTGGGTTGTTGCGTGTATGAGATGGCCACTCTAAAACACGCCTTCAACGCAAAGGACATGAACTCGCTAGTGTATCGGATCATAGAGGGAAAGGTACTAGATCATATTTATTATCCATTTCATTAAGCAAATGTTATTATCTGTATAAATCAGATCCAACAAGATTGCCATAATTTAGTTCTTCCATGTGGGATTGTATCAGTTTAAATTTAAATTTATTCATTTGGCAAGTGCTTTTATCCAAAGTGACTTACAATGCATTCAAATTATACATTTATCAAAGTGTGTGTTACCTAGGGATTGAACCCACGACCTTTACATTTCTGAAACAATGCTGTACCAGTTGAGCTACAGGACCAACAATATTTTGTTTATTTATTTGTATTGATGTTCAGTTACCTCAGATGCCGGGTAAGTTCAACCCACAGCTGGAAGAGCTGATCAAGCGCATGCTGTGTAAGAAACCAGAAGACAGGCCAGATGTCAAACACATCCTGCGACAGCCATACATCAAACATCAGATCTCCATGTTTCTGGAGGCCACCAAAGAGTAAGTGCATTCATATTGTACCTAATGTAGCAGAACTGCACGAGTGCATCCTTATATAGATGCAAAAATATTTTGGAAGTTTACAAAGATCCTGTTACTGATTTAACAGAAAAACTACCAAATCACGGACCAATGCAGTAAACAGCAATCTGAACAGCATTGGTTCAGATGCACCAGTCAAACCACACCATGAGCTTCAGTCACTGTGTCCTAACTCTGAGTCAAAGAGCCATGGAAACAAGGTAAGATGAAATAGAGAGCCCTCCCAGAACTCTGTGTTTCTGGGAATTCTGGGAGACATTATAAATCATATAAAGTATGATACCTTTTTAAATTAGTCATTAGTAGTCATGAATACGCTCGTATAATAAACCATTTAAAAGCCTAAATGGAAACTTTCCAGAAATGTCAGTCACTTTAATACTTTTGTTTTCTTTTTGTATCAGAGTATAACTTCTGTGCAAGTAGCATCACCAAACAGGATTTTTTAAAAAATATTGTTTTTAATAAAAGATGAATGTTGGTAGGTGAGCACTAGCCATAGACATTCGATCAGCTCACTGCCAAAGCACAAAGCAGCCTGGGAGATTTCTGTTGCCGTTGTCTTTTTCTGTTGCTGTTTTACCTGAAGCTACATTTATTTTCTTTTGTACTGTGATTAAACAAACTGAACATCACGAGAATTTACAATTTACACTTTATCTATTTTGTTGTACATATTTTACAGACTGAAAAAAATCACTTGAACCAACCAAAACCCTGTAATGGGGCAGCAGAAAATGGCTCTTCTAACACATACTCACCCCCCAAATCTCCTAGTCGGGGCATTCTTGACTCAACAGGTCAATCTATAGCAACTATAAGTAACATAGACATTAAAGTCCAGGAGCAGAAACAGAGAAAAGCCAAACCACCTCAGCCAAAACCCAGCAGCCATACCAGCAACAAGCCACCATCATTAAACAAGAGAGGAGAGAAGAAAGAAGATCCAGTTCCTCCTCAGAAACACTCCACAAAACAGGTGTCGGATGTCGGAGGAGCAGAGGATAAGACGACAGCGAATGGATTGATGTCACAAAGTTCCACCACACCCAGATCTGCAGAGCAAGCCAGGAGTTTGAAGGAGAATAAGACTGCTGATGTTAGCATGAACCTCAAGGATGACACTGTGAAACTACTGCAGGAGGCAGTGATGGAGAACATACCTCACGATGAGATGAACCTAAGGAGCCAGAGAGCTTCAGCAGCTGTTGAAGAACATCATACCATATGTTCTTCAAAGGAAGTTCCTACTAGAAGTTCAACTGAAGAGAGTGAGGTACGTTACTGTGAGGCAACCAATCAAAGATTCTGGTTGTTGTTTTTTTTATTTTAAACTTTAATTCATAAATATTGATTGAATTGTGATATTTATTTATATGATGATTATTGATACCATGTTAATACTACACATATGATGATATTTAGAATAGTCTAACACCAGTATCTGGTTGACACTCAAACATAGCAGGTGGTAATATTGCAGCAATTTGACATTTCGAAGAGCCACAATGATTGCAAACTCTCTCTGCCTCCTTACACATGTATTTTGAAATGTATTGACCAAAAAATTATTTTTAAATTAATTTAAAAAATAAAATTTATTTTAAATAAAATTAAAGATGAAGTGACAGCATTATTCATTTATTTAAATTATATTGCAGTAAATACAGCGATAATGCCATTACCACAGATTCCTTTGGCCATGATAATGAAAAATCTGATACCGTGACAGCCCTTGTGTATGCACACAGTTAGTAAATGACATCCAATGTGTTTAATGTATTTGCAGGAAAGTCTAGACTCCACAGAAAAACTACTCAAGCCTGTTTCTGTTATTAAACACTGATGTTTTTTTTTAATGAGTGTTTCACATTATGTATCCTTTAAATAACATTTAAACCTATTGACACTTTGTTTTCTAATAACATTTAGCAGCCGTCCAACTCAAAGGCCCCCGCTGCTCTCTCAGAGCAAAACAAACCAGTTCTTCAGCCCTCTTCCTCTTCTGCTGAGCCATCCATGTCACGTCAGCGCAGACAGAAGAGACTCAAGACCCTTGATGACCAGTGTAGTGTAAGTGATGTGGACAATGAAATTTGTCCCTCTTATTTTTTGCCTGTGTTTTAGAATGATAAACAAGTATATGTTGTAAAAATGTCCTCATAGTGGCTATTTCACACAAATGAAGCGAGACAGTTTTCTGAGAACTGATATGCAAATTGCAATTAGTCTTAACCAAATGGTCCTAATGTAAATTTTAGTGGATGCGTTAATGCGTTATTGGATGTCAGATCCCCTCACAGGGAATTTTTGTCATCAGAACAGATATATAAAATATGTAGAATGTGATTTGATTGAAAGCAATAACATTTATGTATTTTTTTAGGTGTGGCCACTATAATCACAGAAATACCAAAGAGTAACATGAAGCAGAATTGATTCATTACTGTAGTCTGTCACTTCAGGTAAAAGCAGTGCCCAGACCTCTCCCGCTTCTTTCTGACGATGTGCTGTCAGCTGACAGTGAACAGAAGAGTAAATCACATAAAAACAAACCTACTGGTCTCCCATCTTCTGCCAAAAAATCCCCAGAGGGACAGGTGAGGCAGCAGAGACTGTATAGGATCAATTAGACTGTGGTATGCAATGTGGCCTTATAAAGAATGTATATGCAGTGAGCTGATACATCCACTTGCATCACATTTCATTTAATCACTGTGTTTGCACTGTGCACACACTACAGCTGCTAACAGATATCCCTTCACTTACAGAATCATCCATTATCGGCTAGGGAAAGGAGAAGACTGAAACAGTTGCAGGAGAACTCAAGGCAACAAGGTTGGGTGATTTCTTTAAATGCTGTTAATTTGTGCTTAAAATGTTCCTTGTGTGTTTTATATACTTAGTTTTTATTACTTTTTTTAATGTTTAGTCCTAACACATTTTTAACCTGATTACAACCGAAATGGACTAAACAACATCTGAATCCAACTTTGAAATCGGAACAAAGACAATTGGCTTCTTTTTTTAATCCGGTATTTTCTGGTCCACTTAAAGGGGTCTGAGTTTGGTTTTAAAGAGAACGCTCTTGACCTTTATGAGCTGTTTTGCTGGATCAAAGCAAGATGTTTCTGCATGTGTCCATTAGAATGCAAATGGGGCCCTTGAGCTGCTCGCTGTGATCAAAGTCCACAGGTGGTGCATACATGAATTAAGATGAAAGGAGATTTCATACGGCTTTATTGCATATGACTCAATGGATTGTATGCTGTCCTTTGAAGCAGAGTCTGCTGTCAAACATGCACCCTGTGATGTCCCCTCATTACACTGTAAGCAGACAGACCAACCTGAATGCCCAAGACCTGCCAACACAACCAGGGAGACAAAAATGGTATGGACTTTTAACAACTAAACTTATACATTAAGTTCTCGCATTAAAAAGTTATTAAGCAGGACCATCATCAATTTTTGAGACAGCTTTAGCTCACAAATCGTTCTCACAAAAAACTCACAAAAAGTAAAGTCTTTGTGACATCATATCAATACGCAAAATGAGTCTGAAAGATCTTGGCCACTGGGTCAGATGGGATTATACCTGAACTGTAGTGCTTTTCTGTATCAGGAGAGGAAAGCCTTATGTAGGCGGTCTGATGAAGACGAGGGTAGCTCTTCTACCAGCTCCACTGAGCGTTCAGAGGGAGATTACAAAGAGCGGTAAGACCTTCTGCGTGTCTGATCCTATCAGATGCTAATATTTTTGAAGAGATTTATCAGAGACTAGCTGGAAAAGAATATGCATTTTTGGGTTTATTTAAAATATGCTAATTACATGTATACAAGACTGTTTCTGTATAGCTGTAAATGTGCTTTTTCAGAAAACAGGACCAATATAGACATAATTGTTAAGCACTGATGCTCTGAGATGGTAATTAATTGTGTTAATGCGCACATTACTATCTTTTCATACTATCTTCACATTGAGATTTTGTTTCTTAATTTCACAGAAAGTGTGAGACCAGTGAGATGCAAGACTTGGTTCAAATGATGACACAGACATTACACATGGATGCCAGAGGTGTGTCATTTGAGTCTGATGGGCCAGGATGCCACTCTACTCCGCTGCCTGAGTTCAGACTGAACAGGAAGTACAGGGACACCCTGACGCTTCATGGGAAGGCCAGAGATGGCCAAGAAGACTTCCAGATCAGTGACTTTCCGTTAGGTAATAATTCCCCTGACACTAACTGTCTTCCCACAAAAACAGTATTGCCATGTTCCCTGTTTAAATCATTTTAGATGACAGCACGGGTCCAGCGAAGGTCAGGAGAGTGATTGAACACCTGCGTACAGATGTGGTGAAAGGTCTCGGTGTAAAGCTGTTGGACAGAGTCTTGGACATCATGCAGGAAGAAGACGAAGACAAGAGAGAGGCAAGTCAGACAGTATCTGTGTGGTTAGGGAACAAGTCTAGTTTCAGTGAGTTCTGATGTACAATAAGTAACAGAGGCATGTGTCCCACAAAGTCATTGATCAACACCTTTCTGCACCTAACTTTGTTTTTATGACATTATAGTCACTACTAAAGGGTTTCACAGGTATCAATATTTATTGTGTCATAATTTAGCTTTGCCACCCATTCTAATTCTTAAAGTTATATGTAAAAGCTGATGATTTCTGAATGACTAATGTTTAGTCAACAGATCCTAGTCATTCATTTATATTAGCTTAAGTATATTAACTTAAGTAAAGTAGATAGATATTTAATTGCACAAGACAATTTATTCTCTTTTTTTTCAGCATCTACTGCTGCAGCAAATGGGTGAAGAGAAATACAAGCTGTATGCGGTGAAAGTGCGACAGCTGCGGTTCTTTGAGGACGTTGCATTTAAAGATTGAGCCAGACACCCGTGAGGAATCTTCTATCAAACACTGAGATGCCATTACTGCTGACAGATTTGTGCTCTTAACAGAAAAACACTATTTATTAAAGCCAGTATCAACACTCAGTGTAACAATCACTACATTACAATCATGTAAAGTCTTAAATGTATAGTGATAGATTGAGTAGTTATGCAATAAAGCTGATATGCTATAATGCAATTTCACAAAGACGTAAATATAATATGAGATACTTTTTTCCTATTGGAAATGTGAACCATGCTGTGTAGATAGGAAACGTGACAGATTTAAAATAATTTGTTAGTGTATTTTCTATTTTCTGGACACACTGTATATTTATATTATGAATGATGCAGGTCAATCATGAATGATTTATAATAAATAACATTTTTAGAAATGGTGTACTTTTCTTTGCATCAACACAACTTCAGTCAAACAAATGTACCAAACACAAGGTCTTTATTACATATTGTTCAAACAGTAAATAGAAAATGAATGGGTTTTTATATAGGTTTTGTATATTTCTGCTGTATATCTGTAAGGGGTTTGCTGTGCCAAATGTAAGTTATAATACTGCTGTGAATCACTTGTGTTTTTTCTTCTTGAGATTCTCTTGAGGTTTCTCACGATTGTCTCCTGATGTCTCAGGAACAACAGGCTGCCACCTCAGAGGGTTTCTTCTGTACATGGGCCAGGGTGGCAGTGTTAGCTGAGAAACACAATGATACATCATTACTCACTGAACCTGCATGATTTTTGTATTGGAATTTTACAACAACCGACAGAAAGTCTTAACACATACCAAACAGGAAACTGTGAATCCAACCAACATTATGTAAACAGTCCATCCGAACTGCTGAATGATTAAGCCATAGATGAATCCAATCACCTGCAGGAAGAAGAGTGGACAGGTCAGGAATGTGGTAAGAGTTTTATGTCTGTGATAGTGAAGGTGCTGCTGTCGTTACTTACTGCTGATACCAAAGTTATTCCTTGAAAAATTTGCTCTGCAAGTTTCTGCCCTTTATAGTCCTACAAATAATCAGAGAAAATGTATAAATATTTTGGCTAAGACCCACCATTTTACACAGGAAAACAATAAATAGGCTAATAGAAATGTAAACTGCATTCTCTGCAAAGAATACTACGGACAACTCTATAGATATTGGTATATATAACGGGTAATATAATGCAGATTCTGTTATTATAATCTAATGTAATTGTATTAAACGTAATCATTTAATTGCGAAACACAAATACGTGCACGATTGTAAATCATTATAACACAAGTGCAATTATTACATTAACAATTAATATTACTTAATTTGCCTAAACAGTTGTGTGCATACTAAATGCAAAAACGACACTGTGTGATTGCATTAATGACTGCAAATTAATGACTTTATCAAATCAAAATTAAAGCAATATTGTCCGTTGCTACTAAATAGCAGCTAACATATGTCAATACCTGATAACCCCTCTAACAACTACCAAACTCATAATAAAACTAAACTCATTCATGGAGATTTATAGCCATTTATCAGAAACCAAAAGCTTACCATTTGAGTCGGAAATGACTTAAACATAGAAAGCATTTTGAAATCGTATAATAAGTCCGTTAGATGTGTCTTTTCAATGGACAGTGATGACTTCCCATATGAGATGTGTACGTAGAGATGCGCAGGACCCTTTAGCAAAACATCAAACGGGCTAAAACGCGCCCAGAATGCGCAAACCGGCGTACTGTTAGCTAAATTTATCCAGTGGTTGAATTCAACACAAATATTTGTTTAAATATTCTATATATTTATATATATATATTGAGATATTAAATACTACACCCAATCCCTATACCCAATAAGTGCAAATAATAAGGAATATAAAAAGTTTTTTTTTATATCAGGCAGTAATCTAGACAAACTTTTTAGGCTTTTTATGGTCATGGGCGTGCGTAATGACGTCATCGGTCGTCGACGTGATTAGATCTGTAACTCATTTAAACAGAGTCAGCTCACGCATATGATGCAGCTGAACACTATTATTGCATTATATAGATCAGTGAATGCTTGAGTGCGCTGTGGCTTGTTCTCTGTCCTCGCGCAGCGGACGGAGCAGGACAGAAGATAACTGGACTTGTTGATGTTGAGTTGGCGTTTTGGATGAAGAGCCAAAGGCAGTCAAAACGTCAAACAAGGTTCAAACGTTCATCACACCAAGGTTTGCAAACCTGTAGTTTTGAGGCTTTATCTTTTTAACTTTCTTGGAGTTAACAATCTTGTATGCAGTGATTTTTTTAATTTGTTTTTTATATTTATCTGTTTAAACAATAAATATCTGTTTGCATTTTATGAAGCTTAATTACACATTTCTGAATCGTTCTTGCAGTTTACAAATATTGCTCATGCTATTTTATTGTTTTATTCAGAACTACACAATTCATTTTTGATTAAGTGCCATGACCGTACGCCGAGGTGAATATAACTTATATCAGTCATACAGATAAAATGCATATTCCTAAAAATGTAGATATGTTTATTAAAAACATCGTCTTGTCTCCTTCAGTGAACGTGGTTATTCTTGTACTGCTTGCGATTGCATTTTTAATCATCGTGTATCGAAATCTGCTAAACCTCAATGATTTCCTGAAGCAGGAGAATTTAGGTACAAACATCTTGATGTTGTTGATCATTTGTAAGGTTTCTGTTTGGAATGCTTGGATGTTTTCTTCATCACCTCCTTACGTCTATGATTACAGATACAGTGCCAGGGATGCTGCTGCCCTTGGAGACAGATTTCCTGGCTGATCATAAGGTCATGAGGACAGGAGAGGAGATTCCAGTACTCATCACTGCTCCAGAGGAGAGACTGGGAGCTGCTCTCACTGCAATGAACAGCATCTACCAAAACACCAAAGCCAACGTGATATTCAACATCGTGACTCTAAATGAGTCTGTTGTCCATCTTAGGTATATCTAATATCACATTACATTTTTTAAATTGTGTGTTATTAAAAATGATTATTAAAAGTGTTTATTTCTTGTTCCAGAATGTGGCTGAGTAAGACTGATATGAAACATAAAATAATTGTGTTTGATCCGAAGATCCTTGCAGGAAAGGTTTCCAATGACCCTCAGAAGACGGAGACAGTAAAACCGGTGATTACAAATGCTTCTCTTTAAAACAGACTGCACAGTGTTTTGAATGATGTAGCATTATAAAAAGATGTTTGTTTGTTTTTAGTTGACCTTTGCCAGATTCTACATGCCAAAGTTTTTGCCTGATGCGGAAAGAGCAATTTATTTGGACGATGACATAATTGTACAAGGTGAATGGTTTGAATGAAGTGTTTTGTAAATTATTTAAAGTTATTAAAGTTGTTAAAGACCCATTACAATACATATTATACAAAAATAGACATAAGGATCATAATATGCTCCATTGTCATTACAAGACCTCATTATGTTGCTTTTATTTTAATGTGTAATGTCAAATTGTCAAAAATGTTTGACAATCTCCTCAGTCAAGAAAAAGCTACAAAAAAAGGTTACAAATCGCAGATTATATTGCTTCTGATTCGTGTACACCAGAAAAGTAAGGTCAAATTCAACGCTTTGCATTATGGGATACTGATACTGTCTTTGGCTGTATACTGCACATTTTGGAAAATGTAGTAGAACATCCAGAACTGAATGTTACATGTTAGAAATTGTACATACTGTGCTCAGTACCCCAACTGCAACAATAGTAAAGTGCAGTATGCTAGCATGCTATTCCGAACAACTTCTGTGTGATTAGTTTTATTAACAACTGGTTGATTGACATGCACTTCCTGTGTGTGAATCAGGGGACATTCAGGAACTTTTTGACACCACCCTTAAGTCGGGACATGCAGCAGCTTTCTCAGAGGATTGCGATTCTGCATCTTCCAAGAGTCTCATCAGAGGAGCTGGAAACCAAGTAAGATTGTTCTCAACCCATAACCCTTTAAACCAATAACTCTTTAAGTTAGTCTTAAACCTGACTGTATTTCAGCCTGAAATTCACCATTAAGTGATGTCATGTCTGTTATAGACATGCGTGATATATTTATTTAATACATCTACATGTTTTACCCATTGCAGAATAGCTATATTGGCTTTTTGGACTTCAAAAAAGAGGCAATCAAGAAGCTGGGAATCAGAGCGAGCACCTGTTCCTTCAATCCTGGAGTTATCATAGCCAATTTAACTGAGTGGAAGCAGCAAAACATCACCAGTCAGCTTGAGTTCTGGATGGAGCGCAATGCAAAGTCAGTTTGTAGAAACACTAGCTCCCATTTATTACATTATTCTGAAGTCAGAATGGGCTATGCTAAAGATGCCAACCAACTTTATTTGATAAAAAAATGAACAAAAATCAGTTGAGCAGATACACAATAGATCAGTCTCTTTGCTGTAATTTGCAATGGTTACTTTATAATCAACTTTGTGGTTAGGTCACTTTCTGTAACAGGAAGATGGTCCGCTGCTATGCGGTGTGTCCAGTTGCTAAGGATGGTGGAGCATTTGTAGCTTTGAATTTAGCAGTTGTTTAAAAGTTAATCTCCTCCACAAGTACCCTGCATGTTTATGTTTTGAACAGAGATGGCGATAGAGAGGCTAAAGTTATGGATTGCAGCTTTAATGACTTGATGTTTTAACAGGCATTAATTAGCTGCAAAACTTCCTAATTATGTTGCTATTGTTGAATCAGAGTTAAAATCCTTTCAACAGGCCCGTTCAAGGCTGTCATGTGGTTGGTTTAACTGTTCTTATACTGTAGGGAGGACCTTTACAGCAAGGCTCTGGCGGACAGCGTCACAACACCTCCTTTACTAATTGTCTTCTACAAGCGCCACTCAAACGTTGATCCCATGTGGCACGTCCGACACCTTGGTAAGGAAGTTGTTGATGCTGTAGTCTCCGCTAATGTACAGGAGACATCTGAATGCCTGGAACTGTATTATTCATAAGCTATTAGTTCATCGTTTCATGTTGCTTTTATTAAGTATAACAGCCTCCAGTCATTCAGTGACCAATAAGATTTATTGTTGTTTCCAGGAGCGACCGCAGCTAGTAATCGGTATTCGCCTCAATTTGTGAAAGCTGCCAAACTTCTCCATTGGAACGGACATTATAAACCGTGGGGCAGAACCTCATCTTACTCTGACATTTGGGATAAGTGGTACATTCCAGATCCCACAGGAAAATTCCACCCAATCCGAAGACACACTGAGGACAAATAAACTTGGATACAGGTTTCACGACATGCCAACTTGCCAAACTGTTTGTATTGGACATTTTGCACACCTTGTTCCAGGTTGTCAGATCTGGAGAGAACATGGAGCCCATTTTAAGTGTTCTTTCAGGACTTGTTTAAAGCTAATAATGCCCAAATGGGACCAAAATTAAAACAGCACAACAGTCAGGAGGAAACAATTAACATTAATGACTACCTCAAGTATTTGTTGTCTAAGTTAAAACACTAATACATTCAGTGATGTGTTTAAATTCTTAATTTTGTATGTTACATTCACAGATGTGACATTTTAAAATGTGCAGTATCATTTCTGAATGAATTTGCGGCCTTATCACTTTTGTTGTGCATTTCAATTTCAGATTTATTTTTGGAATTTGACAGGACTTTAAAACAAATCTGTGAGATTTAACGTTTTATCATTCTTACATTTCTCTTGATGCAAAAACCACTTCCACCTTTTGCTACAGGTTCAGTTTTGTTTACATTTCTATTATCTATATGAATGCTTGTATTTGTTTTTATGATCGCACATCAGCTGTTATATAACCTCAGCATGTGCAGTGTTGTCCTCTAGCTGCTGAGGGGAAACTGTGCCAATTTGTACATAAAAGAATATGTTCTAACAGAAACTGTTCAATAAAGGTTTTATATGCAATGCTAGTATATGAACTGTCAAATAACTCAAATAGAAAATATTTAATTACGTACTAATACCATCAAAAGACCATTACAGAGATATATACAGATAGATGTCTTTCAGGATCATATGTTTGAAGTTTTGGAGAAAGCCAGACATCTACATAGGTAATGCTCTGCACTCATGAAGTTTGTACCTGCAGACTTGTGAGATCAAAAGAGCACAATATAAAATGTTTTTGCCTGATCTGATCTGTAGGACTCTGGTAGGACTCAGAGATCTTTGAGGACTCAGTGGAGTAATTTTATACCATTATACTCATGTTGTTCTCCAAAATACTTGATTTTGACTTATCCAAAGAAACTCATGGGGTAATTCATGTACGTGGTACTTAAAGTAATCTATGCATATAAATGCAAAAATTAATACAGTATCAATGTATTACAAATATAAATAATAGAATATTTTTTTTGTAACAAGATAAATATTACCTATCAGTGCTTTAGAAGCTTCAAGTTGAGATTCATTGTTCGCCATGATAGTGACGTCACTTATGAGGGAATGAATGAAGCGTCATCCTTCAGCCGCAGCTCCTGCAGCGTGAGGCCATACTGCTGCACGCGCAACACACACATTGGGCAAATTATTACAAAAACTACAAACCATAACCTCTAAATTTTAAAACATATAAAACAATACGATGCGGAGCACCGGAGCGTTAAGTTTTGTGCTAATATCGTGCTTTGTCTGCGCGTCGGTGTGTGCGGAAGGGCTGGTGAATGAGGAGGTGAAGCGCGCGGTGGATTTGAGCACTCACCTCGCGAAGGTCTCAGCGGAGATCCTGCTCGCGAATCACGGGCCCGCGAGAGTGCAAAGCTTCACGCTTGCGCTGGAGCCAGAGCTTGCGCCGCACCTCGCCTTCATCGGTGCATCTGTGAGTAAAGAAGTGCCTTTTAAAATGACAGTGAATAAATATAAAGAGTGGACGGAAGAAGCTGTGTGTTAATCTCTTAGAACTATCTTTGTAATTAATACATGTAACATTTTCACCTCATTATTCACTTCTGGCGATGTTGTGCTTCGCTGATTTATATAATGAATGTTAGGTCTTCATCTTGAGAGGTAGACAATAGGGAGAGCAACTTTTGCATTTACTGTAGCCAGACTTAAATGTATAATTCTTTACATTTTGTGCATTTGCACACAAAATGGCAAAGCTTTTTTAAAAGTTGAGGTTACGGTGTTACTTTGGTTCATATTAATGTGTCTAGTGAATGATTATGTAATGCACGGGTTATTATTTAAGTGTTTCGTGTAGTTGTTAGCATTAGCAGTGGGCGTGCAGCGCACTTCCGGTTTGCACTGTCAGTGGAAGCGTGACACGTCAGCGCTGGCGGTACCATTCACTTCCGTGTTACATAGCAAGCGTACAAGCATTTAGTAATAGAAACAGAAGAAATAATTTATATATGACTGTGATAGGACGCAGACTTAACACACAATTATTTCTTATAATAAAGTGAAATACAGATAAATTTGAGATGTAAATACAAAGACAATGTAAAACTTACTAATAAAATGCAGGAAATTTAGTGAAGAAAGGAATACACTGGAATAACATTAGAATAGGTTCTCAAATCAGTAAAGGAAACGGGGTGTACAATGTTTTAGAAAACAAAATCAGCTGGATGTTGTTAATACTACTTTTTAAGCATGTCATTTATTGTGCATATCATTATTGTGTACACTCAGCAGCTGTGTTTATTAGGCTTAATGAATCCCTAGCTCAAAAACTTATGCAGTGAGTGGACTTTTCTGAAGTTTACCTGTAAACAAATGACTTTAGGCTTGATCAAACTGTTGTCTTGATCAAATTGTACTTCAAATGGGCCATAAGATATGCATCATTACCAGGTGAAGGGATCAGAAGAGGAGGATGAAACCCTGGAGCTGAAAGAGACAACCATCCATGGACAAAGGTAAATGCTGTAGAAAGCATCAGGCCTTTATCTTCTGCAGCATTAAGCTGTTGCATCATGTTTCTGCTCTGTACACGAAATAGAAAAATAATTTTTATTAATACCTTTTGATAATTGTATGTTTACATGGATTGTATGTTTACACTTGTATGTTTACATGGAACCCAAACCCCAAAGGGTAGCTATGAACAGCTTAAATGATCCGTAATCAGTCAGATTTACTGATTAGAAAGTGCTGTTTGTGTACCCCATGTACTCTTTTACTTTGGAGACATTCACATCATTGAAAACGCAAAATTGTGTGTCTTTCTCTTTGTAGTGGTAAATTCTTTGAGGCACAGTTGCCATCTCCTATAGCTGCGGGTGGAAAGCTGCGGGTAAAGGTCGAGACCGTGTTCAGTCATGTGCTGAAACCTTTCCCCACTCACATCACCCAGGCTGAGCGGCAACTGGTGGTCTTCCAGGGGAACCACTACCTGTACTCTCCTTACCCCACAAAATCCCAGACCACCCGTGTCCGCTTAGCCTCCAAAACTGTGGAAAGCTACACTAAGTTGGGCAACCCCACCAAGAGTGATGATTCTATTGAGTATGGACCATTCAAAGACGTCCCACCTTTCAGCCAGGTGACTGATAGCAGTAATTGTATAGTTAAAGTTCTAATAAAGTTATTTCCATTGGTACTTACTCATCGTAATATACAATTTAATGACATACTTTAATGTTTATGAAACATTTTGAAAAGACTGTAGAGAAGGCTTTTTGGTTGTGTTCTAAATATATGAGCATTTTACCTCAACCTAACCTGTAGAAATGTCATTCTGGTCTATGTAGGATGTAATGAAGATCCACTACGAGAACAACACACCGTTTTTGACCATCAGCAGTATCACTCGCACTATTGAGGTCTCTCACTGGGGTAACATTGCTGTGGAGGAAACTATTGATTTGAGACACACTGGTGCTTTTCTGAAGGGGCCCTTCTCCCGTTATGACTACCAGAGACAGTCTGATAGTGGCATTTCCTCAGTCAAGTCTTTCAAGGTGCCTTAGCTCTTGTGCTTTTGACCTGTGTGTATGTTTTATTTAATCCCTGTGCCACTAGTAGAGGAAACATGAGAAAGCATTTGCCATTTGGTTTGCCATTCTTCATCTATTTTGTCTTCCTGCAGACCATCCTCCCAGCCTCAGCTCAGGATGTGTACTACCGTGATGAGATCGGGAACATCTCTACTTCTCACCTGCAAGTTCTCGAAGATTCTGTAGAAGTTGAAGTCCGACCTCGTTTCCCACTGTTTGGTGGCTGGAAAACACACTACATCCTTGGTTACAACCTTCCCAGCTACGAGTATCTCTACAACCTTGGTATGTATGTAAAGAACATTCTAAGTTAAAGTTCAAAAATGTTCCACAATTTAAAGTCATCATTATGTGTATCCTACATATTTTTAGGTGACCAGTATGCTTTGAAAATGCGCTTGGTTGATCATGTCTACGACGATCAAGTTATTGACCACCTAATTGTGAAGCTGATCCTTCCAGAAGGAGCCAGGTGAGCATCTAACTATAGGTGTGTGATATGATGATTTTAGATCAGTTAAGATTAAAATGTCTCTACAATCTGCTTTTTTAAGAGAGATTGTTAGATAATTCTATGAGCACATTCATTCTATATTTCTAATGACAAAGATATAATAATATATATATAATATATAATAAAATTCCTTTTAAAAAGTGTAAAAAGAGGTTTTGGTCATATTATGCACCCCTATTGTGGCCTAAATGCTTCTATTTCTTTTTCATCCTGTAGAACTGGACTATGAATAAAGTAGATTTGGCTATACTGCTCAATAACTTGCAAAATAGTCAGAATAACATTACATTTAGGCATTTAGCAGACGCTTTTATCCTAAGCGACTTACAATGTGAGGAAAACAAATAAGCGATAAAGCATACGACAACATGGAAAAAGAATTGTGATAAAATCGTGGATCATGATACTCCCCGGAAAAATTGTCATATCACTCACTTATACGTCTAAACAATGATACACTGAAGCAAATTCAATGGCCAGGTTTCACTTCCTGATTCCCAAAGGCATACAGTGTGCATGAAGCATGCATGTTACATTGTGTATGTTCAGATAGACTGATCACATTCTTGTGTTCTCAGAAATGTCCACATGGACACTCCCTACTCCATAAGCCGCAGTACAGATGAGCTGCATTACACTTACCTGGACACCTTTGGCAGACCAGTGCTGGTGGCCACCAAAAATAATCTTGTGGAGCAGCACATTCAAGATGTTGTGGTAAGCTCTGCATTACAAGAATAGTGTAAATAATATAATATATAAGGGCTGCTGTATGTACATAGCAAAATTATTCTTTTTTTCTTCACTCTTGTATAGATGTTTGATACAGCTAAACAATGGTTATACTTGTGCAGGAATTTAGGGTAGCGTTTAAATGTGAAAAATTAACCCAAGAGGTTTGCATCAAAGTAGGTGGAGTCTCAGGTCACATCCATACATGGTCACCGTTTGGACCATTTGCAGTTAGATGTTTAAGATGTTTTTTTTTTTTCTAACAGTTTGCACATATGAGTTGTTTAAAATAACTGATACGAACTCAAAAAAACAACAACTTTGTTTTGGCCAGATTTTTGTTTAATGATGTAATACTTTCTGTTATTAATTTGGAGGCATTTAAGTAATTTTCCTTTTTTTTTTTTAATGCTCTTTTTATAAATGTATCTCTTATGTGTTTGTGCTTTCTAGGTTCACTACACCTTCAATAAGATCCTGATGCTGCAGGAGCCATTACTGGTGGTAGGAGTTTTCTACATCCTTTTCTTCACTGTCATCATCTACGTGCGCCTCGACTTTGCCATCACCAAGGTATGTC
>JAZGTK010009964.1:0-16778 GCA_036877625.1 Ambastaia sidthimunki | reverse complement strand
ATCACTGCTCTCACTCTCCCTGCCAATATCAAACAAACAATGTGCAGACAAAAGGCTATTGGCAGGGCGCGGTCATTAGGAAGCCGAAATTCCTTTAGGAGCGCTTAAGGAATGTGATCTTTAAAGACTTCCTCTGGCTTCTGGGTTTAATATCTGAGTTTGATAAAAGGTTTCAATTTGGCAATCTGTTGCCCAACTTTAAATCGTTTCTAATAATGCTAGCATGCTGTTGTTTAATGTAATGCTAGTAACACCACAATGATCAAACAAAACTCTTTTTATTGGTCTAGATTCAGAGTGCCACGCTCTAAAATGTTTGAGTCTCTGCGGGCACGTGCTTAAATACTGCCAGTGTCTTTAGAAGCTACCTGGCAAACAGGGTACGTTCCCAGAACGTTGGCCAACATTCTCCAAAAGTTCTCTCAAAGCCATCAAAAATATTCTTGCAGTAACGTTGGTTCAACTTTTTTAAAGGTGATACATCACATAAAAACGTTATTAACTTGTTGAACATTTAAGTTTAAATAACTTTTTAAATAACCAGGAAATAATAACGCAACAAGCACAAAACTAACTGCACAACATTCAAAATAACATCTTTAACATTTCTGGTTCTTAATGGAAACGTTAGGGAAACATTCTTACAACCTAAAATGGGTAATGGCAAATCAGGTCTCCAGCTGCGTCCCTATAAAAGCTAAAAGAATGAAGCTCAACATGCACAATTAACAGCCACAAGTTAAGAAAACACACTTCAGCAGACAGATTACACAGCCACTTGAAACTAAATAACTCTGAAGGGTTAAACCGTGTGCACCATGTTTGGACTTGTGATGACTGTGATTAATCACATACAATCACAATGACTAACCACATGTCTTATTGCAAAAAAGTCCATAACTTGCACATCACATAACAAGAGCTGTAAGTTCAATATCTTTATTTAGCAAATTGAGTTCTTTAATTCAATGGGGAACATTGAGACCTTCAACCTCGGAATTATAAACACACAACCCTCAGGTCCATGTAAGGAGTTCTGAGTGTGCTCCTCTCCCAGCTAACAAAAAATGTTTTCTAAACATTAGCTAACGTTCTCTAAAGGTTCTCTCAAAAACGTTCTTGCAGTAACATTAGCAGAATCTTTTTACGTTACTTATCATATCAAAAACGGTAAAGAAATAAAAAAATTTAAAACCTTCTTATAATCAAACAATGTTACCACTTCTAAAAAACTGGAACGTTCCTAGAACGTTCAAAATAACTTTTTAAACCTTTTTGTTACTTAATGGAAACATTAGGAAATGTTCTTAAAACATTACAACATGTCAGTTGGGCTACTACGAGATTCTGGTGTGATGCAAGTGCTTCAATGTTTTCATTTAAAGGGTTTTAAAGGGCTCACGTTTCTTGATGAATTCATAACACGTCGCCTTTCAAACTAAGATAAACCTCTGATCTTTGGAAACCGCTGCCAAATATCTCTGCATTTGCTCATCGCTTCCTTTCAGACATCTCTGGTCGGACGTTCTGCCATCCAGAAGGGATTGGCTGGGCGTCTTCAAACTAGAGAATCTGTGATTGGTTGGCTTTCGAACCTACACTAGTCTACTCATCATACCGCATGGAGAAGGGAGGGCTTGTTGACATGGTTACTATGGCATCATACGCTAGGTGTTTAAAGCAGGGCACCATACTTCAAGATTTCATTTTGGAAAGCTGTGGATCTCCCAGCGGATCTTCAGCAGAACCACAGTGGATTTGGAATCCAGGAGCAGCTGTACTGCCAGGAAACACCTGCCAGTGTGGTGCCAGTGGTTTTGTTTTCAAGATTTGTGATTCATAGGGAACCACGCGGAACCAGGCGTTCTAATTCACCGTGTTCGGAACGTTACTGCAGATTTACATGTTATGAAGTTTTGAGATGTTTTACTGTGCAGAGAAGTTCTGGACATCACAGAACAGATGAAGCAGACAATGGTCTTCTACACTTTACAGCTGTCAGTGGTTTATAAAATCCAAATTCTAATACAAAAATGTTCCAGATATTTTTTTTAGTTTTAGGAGACCTTGAATTCTTTACAGTTCTTACAAAAACGAGTTTTTTCAAATACATGTTTTATTTCCAATTGTGATTTTGGGATTTATCAGCCAGTTGTTTTCCAGTTCAGATGTTTTGTAAAGAAAAATTGATTTTGTGATGTTCATAACTTCAGATAAACTGTAATTAGGGATGCACCGTTTCTCTCACCAGTGCTGATAAAGTCTCTCTCTCTCTCTGAGCGGATTGGCCTTCCTCAGTGCCCATACAGGAAGTCGTGTACAGTAGATAACAAAGCGTAGAAAGAGGGGGCTAAACGCTTTCCTGAAACGCAAGTGAAGGCACGTCAGTAATTAACAGAAACCGGGAAACACGGTTTGTTTACCCAGAGCAGCTGAACATGAAATTAAAGCTTTATCTGGAGGTTACAGGCTGTTGGTCTCAGGGGTCAAACTCATGTAGGGGGACTGGGCTTCATGCCCAGCAGCACAGGTCCACCCCAGCAGAGGCTAATTACCTTTCAGTCATCTACAGAAGGTCCATTCTGGTCATGTACTTGCTGGTTAGTGCTAGTTAGTGCTGATCTGGCTGGTAAAGCTAGTCAGGAAGCCTCGATCCCACCTGCATCCAAAGCACAACGCACAGATCTTTTCAACAAGGTTGTAAAAACAAAAACTTAAAACATAATATTCTGTTTATATTCTAACACTTCTAATTTTCACTGTATCTTTCCTCTAACGCAGCTTTGCTGTACACGATCCCTCTATTAATCTGTTTATCTTGAGTTTGCCATATACCAAAGAGGGAGTCCCGAGAAACTGCAAGGCTATATAAAGCCCTCTGCTTCAAAACTGCACCAGTTCAATGCCCATAGTCTTCCCACAGTGGAGCTGCCAAGCCGACACACATTTTCCTGGCCGGAGTTCAGGAAACTGCTGCTCTGAGCTGAAGGATGGAAACTTCAGACCGCCTTTGCCTGGATACAATAAAAAACACACAAACACAAGGCTGGGTGATTCAGAGCAACGGAGCCTTTCTTATCAGAAGGGGGGCTTACCTTGAGTTCAACACTTATCAAAACTCAGTACCCATTAGCACCAGACACGTCAGGTCACATCGTTTTAACCGTTTAGACTCAAGATTTTATTACATAAAAATGTAAATATTCTACACTGTTCAATCTGTAAATCCCCCCTAACTGGAACACATTTCAAACCACAGAGGAAAATGCCTGTCTCACTTCTTTAAAACATCATTTAAGTTTAGTGAGTCATTCTTGCCGTAAAAATGTCCCTCTCTCGTATGTAACGCAGTGGGTTCTGCTTGAATCACTGCTGATGAGCCATTTTACATGCTAACAGAACTAGCAAGGGGCAAAACTGCATAAGGGTCCGAATGTCAGGGTACTACAGTACATAGTAAACAATCAGAGAAGGTAAACATGCCTGTAAACCATGAAGCCACAAGTCTAAAGACAGAGTCTGGTCTAAATAATGGGACGTTTATGAGTGACATGATGGTTTTGGAAGACACAGTATTTAATCTGATACAAACCTTTGTCTTCCTGGAAAGGTGCAATTTCTTTGTTTTATTTGCTGAGCACGCAGGAACAAAACAATATAACATTATATCTCTTCCAAATGTACAATTTTGCATTTGTTTGAGTGAAAAAAATACAACCCTATGTCTAAAACCTATAAGGTTGAAAACCTGACAGCAGGGGTCAGAGGTCACAAAGGTTTGACTGCATTATTATGTGGCTTGGGATCAAATTCCTTCCAGCAAACTCCTGACTCCCTTTTCCAGACTTCTGTACAAAGACATATTCCAGTTTCATAAAAAAACAACTGTGGCAAAGAGGGAAATCCCTCACTGAGTGTTTATAGCCAGACCGATACAGGAACCCTGATGCGAGAACACACACCGCAGCTTCCCGCCACACAAACACACAATTCCAATTCCCACTACGTTGCCATGACAGCGAAGAGCCCATTACATAATGCTGCGGTGATCCGCACTTTCCTCAGACGGACTCCAGGCAGGAAGTGTTCAAGTTGTGATGAATGTGTCTCCTCAGTGAGATTCCACCAGTGTTCCACAGAGCAAATATGAACGTTCTACCTACAGAGAGATCACAGCATTCAGTTTCAGGAAAGATTTGAATAAAATTATCCTATAATTTACTCACCCATGACATCCTGGGTGTATATGACAGAATCAGGGTTATATTAAATACTATCCTGGCTCTTAACAATGGCAGTGAATGATAATTCAATCAGTCCAGCAGGCTAATAAATGTCTTCTGAAGCGAATCAATATGTTTGTGAAAGAAATGAATGTTTTTTCAAACAATGGTGCCACTGTCAGTCTTTGTTCTGGAAAAATAATGGAAAATGTGAACAGGCTGTGTGGATTAAAGAAAGTAATAAAGAATACAGATATCTGGTACCTTGTAAACAGACTGCGGGAGGTTTGTGCCTGACACCATAAAGGTTTTGACTTAAGGTCTGGCTGGAGACACGCTGACATGACCTCAAGCTAAATCTTCTCAAACAGCATTGTTCCATTCAGAAGCACATATGTTTGACATTAAATTACTGAGACAAAAAGGTTCTCTGTGATACAGTTAATGGCAGACATCGGGAACAAAAGGAGAAACAGATGTAAGATATAAACACAGAGGAACGTCAGCCGGCTAAAATTATCTGAGGACATCCCCGCTTGCCACGTGGGTCAGCTGTGTAGGACTGTTGCATGATGGAGGTTTCTTTTGGTTAGGGAACTCCTCCTGTCAGTGGAAGCCCATAGCCCGAATGGAATGAAGCATAAATCGTTCCCCGAGGCCTTGGACACACCCTCATCCTCTGGCTCGCATTGTCCTCCTACTCAGTTCGCGGTAGCTGGAGGAAATGTCTCTGACATTGTTGGACAGAAGATGTAAAAAGGATTCCTCAGAGATGACTACTTTTACCTTATGGGCTCGGCTAACGGGTTCGACTGTTGACGCTGTTCATCCCAGTTTCTCCAGAAGATGAGATGAGAAGGCAGATGGCAAGAAAGTTGAGGGATGTTTCAATGAGGCGTAGCTGGAATAAGAGACCTCATTAATCTTCTGTAATGGAGTACTGATGTGCTGATGGTAGGAAAGATGAGCGTAACAAGTCAAAAGGGATAAGAAAGAAAAGAGAAATGAAGATTTCAACAACAATATTAACAGTGCATCGTTGATCAGTTAGTGTTCAGTTTTTGTTGCCGTAACCCTTGACAACCGTAACTTCAGTCGCAATGCAATTTCATTGGCTGTTCCCCTGCTGACAATTTTAGGTTGTAGGAATGTTTCCATTAAATATCATAAACGTAAGAAGAAAGGCTGAAGAACAGACGTTGCATAAACGTTATTGTTTGGTTAAACCTCTTAAAACATTCCACTAACCATTTAAGAATGTTTTTATGATAACGGTTTGGGAACGTTAGACACAACAATGACACATAACATTACTGCAAGAACATTTATTCATAACTTTGCAACTTTTAGAGAATATTCTGAGAACGTTTCCTGTTAGCTGGGTCCATCCCAAAACACTAAACCCAGAACAGGCTTTATATCAGCTAAAGGGACCATCCCTAACTTGCACTACAAAGACGACGTATTATTTGTGGGATTATTAAACCTCACAAGCGATTAGATAATACTTTTTTTGCACCACGTTCTGTTCTTGAGAGTCTCTTGTGTGAACATGTGGAACAAATGTAGTAGGATAATCATTTGGTTTGGAAATACTGCCAGTGAGTTGGTGGTACAACCAAGATGCAATTGTACAGACTGTTCAAAAAAACAAGGGCGGAACCCAAAAGCAGAGAATCAAGGCATGAAATTATGCAAATGCTCTTTCTTTTGAAGAACTGTGGGGTGGGTTTTTCTACATACTGACCTGAAATATTCTTAATGGATTTTAATATCAGTGTATACAGTCCACATCTCACACACACACTCTGTATCAACATCATTTACACACACGGTTCACGGTCTATTAAAATACAAATGTGAAAGATACTGGTCCCTGCCCGGCACGAGCATTTGCATCAAACGTTAATAACGATCAGCAGGAGAAGACTGCACCTGAGGTAAACATGAGCGGCCCAATTCAAAGAAAGTTAGTGAACAAACAAAACCCAAAGACGGTTTATTTGCACTGCACATTATTTTTGAAAACGTAACAAGCACAGTCATATTTTCTAGTCTGGATCTGCTTATTACTGCTGATATTTTCATTCGTTTTTACAGTGAAAAAGTATTTACAGTTTTTACTTTACAGTGTAAAGTTTACGCAAGTGAAATTTTACAACTGACTTTAAAAGGCATGTTGTCGTTATGCCTGCAATTGTCATTTGGGTCTATGACTCACTGTTTATTTCTAGGAGGTTTTGGAGGAATTTTGGAAACGCGGACACGTGACAGGCCGGCACCAGCTGGATCCACTGACATGAATCAGACGTTGTTTTCAGACCAAGCATCAGCAACCGTTTTCATCTGGAATACGTTACGGAAGCGTTTCGTGAGGGTGTGTCACTATCTTCTCAGCCTTTTCGCTTTCTTCATCCCGTTCTTATATAAAACACACACACACAAATTCCTCCGCAACAGACGAGCTGGGAAATTTGAGGTGTGTCTGAGGAACGCTAACCGCTACAATTATACAGTGGAACGCTCCGAAATGCTGAGGGGATTTGCAAATGTGTCATTCCTCCCTCGTCTCCTTGGAACACATTGTGAGTTGCTAAATTTATTGCATGGAAAGACACCAAATTCCCGCGCAAAAGAGAGGATGGAGACATTGATACTGTGTGTGCTTAAAACACAACAGGCTAGGCTGAACTCTGGAGACCAAAAGATGCAGTCAGCTAGAATTATGTGAGAAGTTTCAAATCTTGTGAGTCTGTGGGAATGTGTTGGGGTATAAATTATGGACCATTCAAGTCCTGTTTTCCTGAAACCCGAGGCCCAAATGTACTCACACATCTTATCCAGCTATATAAAGTTTATGCATTACTAGATAACGAATTTCAAACCATGTGACATTAAAGTGGAAATCATGTTAGAACTTTACTCAGAACTAACTTAGGTGTCCAATACTTTAAAGATCAGTGTAATTTATATTCTACATGTACACTTGTGTACAGTACATCCATTCCCAGCTAACAATTTTAGGTTGTAACAATGTTTCTCTAACGTTTCCATTAAGTAATAAAAATGTTAACGTTATTTTGAAAGGTCTAGGAACGTTCAAAACATCCAGTTGACACATATGATATATAAATATTAAAAAAGTTATACCAACATCACAGCAAGAATGTTTTTGATAACATTAGTCAGTGTTCTGAGAACGTTCCCTGTTAGCTGGGTTGTCACCGCTAACCAAACGCAAAGTGATTGTGAAAGTCATTCTCAGGTTTTTGGACAGAAACGTAACCGTAAGACATGAATCTCGCAGAGAAAGCCCTGCCCTGGCACACCCCCATTATTCCACAGATGCCCACAGGGCTCACAACCTACGTGAGTTTGGGCACATAAATATAAGCAGTAGCTAAACTCACACATCCTCTCTGAAGCAAAGACGGAGAGGAATTTTCCAGAGGTGCCGTGAAAGACTCGTGTGTGGCTTTAGACTTCAGTTTAGACCGCTGTAATGAGAGAGAGAGAGAGAGAGAGAGAGAGAGAGAGGGGTTAACTAATGTAATTGGGTAAGGCACAGCTTGCCCAATAGTACGATGTGTTGCCATTTGAGAGCGTCTCATCCCAGCTGTCTGGAAGAGAGGTGACATTAAGAAATAGTTTCTACATAGAGTTGCTCCATGAATACTATAAACATGACTAAGAAGTGTCATCTGGTCTCCTGGTTTTCCATTAAGCGTCGGGACGCATGTAAAACGATGGGACCTATTTCAACTGTGTAGAACGGAAGTTAGCCTTCAATTCTCCAAGTCAACAAACACGATCTTCCGATTGTTCATCAATAACCTCCACTTAGTTTAGCCCTCCGATTATTGCACCACTAGGACATTGTGCAAAATAAACTTCTGCTATTGCGAACGGATAAACATTTCACCCAGTGCCCAGTGAAGCCCACTTCACACAACTGTTAGTTATTCCACACCGCTGCCGTTTACCAGACCGTTGGCATGGCAACCCAAATACACCAGTTCAGTGGCTGGAGGAGGCTGTCTGTATAAACAGAATTCTCTTTATTACAGTGCTATCAGATTTATGCCCTGAAACCAACAGATGAGTCTGGGGCAAAACGTTCTAACAAAGTCCCTCTTTCACGTGTCTATAAACGTAACAAGCTAAAGCTTTCAACTAGCCAGAGGCTGTTGTGTTGCTGATATGTTAATTTGGTTGCCGTGACAAAAAAATCCTTCTAGAACTCAGGGAATGTTGCAGCTAGTTGACAGAAGAAACCAAACTGGTTTTCCCGTTTTTACGTACAATCTTACATGTTTTCTAGGACAACAGTTAGTTTAGTATCTTCTTTAAAGCAGCATTCTGTAACTTTTCTGGGTTAAAAATGTACAAAAATTAGTTAGCAAGTACATGACAAATAAGTGTTTAACACGATCTCACCTTATCCTGATTTACTCTTTAATGCACATATTTTATATGTTTATATTTCACATACATTAACTTTATGTTTCAAACAGAGATGGCGATAGAGAGGCCAAAAATACAGACTGCAGCTTTAAACAAAACGTCATTTCTTACTTTTAATTCTTTGACTCTCTGGGTGGCGTATAATTTAAACATTAAATTCACCTAGCTATCTCAGTAGTGTACATTATCATATTCAAACACACCGAGCTTCTCACAAGAGCCAAAACAGGACAGCAAACATTACAGGATTGTGTAGCTTCACTGTAATTCACGGAGATGTATTAGCATAACCTGACTGATCACCTTACACGGCAAGTCCCAGAATCAGAGCTCTTAGGAATGATTCCTCCATTACCTCAGACAGTAAGAATTCCAGAACCACACACTTATCACAACATTCACACATGCAGTTACCAATTCACAGAATAAATGCTTTTCTGTTTCAAAACCTTTTACAAATGTTGTGTAAGACAGTTTGCAAACCAATACATATTAGATACATAGAAATGTTACAAACGTCATGCGGTATTAACATTATTGCTTGATTACAAGAACGTTATTCAAACATGTCTTTAAATTCTGTAACGTTTTAAAAACATCCCACTTACAACTGATCTATAACGTTAAAAAGTTCTACTAAAGCTACAGCGAGAGAGTTTTTTGATAACTTTAAGAGAACTTTTAGTAAACATAAACATTAGCAAGTGCATGTTACGAGAGCATCTCAGTACAGAACGGAAACAGTCGTGACTGCTTAGGTGTTTACTGTAAACATTCGTGTAATGTTTTAGCCCCGTTATGCATAATAGGATAAAGCTGATGTGGCTTTAATGCAACTAAGTAACATCTAAACAAGTCCGTGACGATTTCTATTGTTCAAGATACTTGGCTTGAATGTTACAGTGATACAAAGACCGGCATTCCATGAGGTGCATTCTTGTAGCAAGCATGGACCAGCTCTCTTGTGAATTAGTCTCGGGGGAAACGATTGTGTGGTGTTATGCCAAAACAAGTCAACCGTGTCTATGAAATCATGTTAAAAGTTCACAGACTTAGTTCGCTATTAACGGTTAGCGGGGCAAAACTATTCAAATGCATTTTGCCGGAGAAGTCGGAGGTGACGCCAGTACAGGCACCTCACCCAACAGGGATGTTTTCCAAGAGTTCAGTCAACGTTACAGAAATGTTAGGGATAAACATTTTTCAAATAATGGTTGAGGAAGAATTTAGCCGAAAACATAACTTCCGTCATAATTTACTAACCCCTCGTGTCATGTCAAAGCTGTATGACTTTATTTCTTCAACAGAAAACAAAAGGAGATGTTTTGAAGAATCTTCACGTAGACTTTTTTCTTCTGTGGAAAACAAGGAAGAAGATAGAAATGTTTGGTTATCAATGTACTTCAAAATAGCCCCTCAGAAGCAAAAAAGTCTTAAAGGTTTGGATGACATGAGGGTGTGTAAAAGATGGAAGAATTTTTTGTTTTTGGGTGAACTATCCTCTTAATTTAATTAGATTGACTATATTTGAACTTCGCATTTGTTCTAATCTCATCTGGCAAGAAAAAGTAGCACTAAAAGTTAGACAGATCACTGAGGGTGTGACAGAGGTCAGAGGTCAAAGGTTAAGTACTGGTCAAATTTTGATGTTTTTCTGTCACCCTGCAGAGGAATGTATCATGTAATGAGGGAATGAGGATGAAGTTTCAAACTTGTCATCTCGCAAATGTCAAACATCTACTTTTCGCTTCCATCCTGCAGACTGATGTGTGGAAAAAACCGAGCTGTGTTCTGACCCCTCGCTTTTCCCTGCGTTAACAAAGAAATACCACAGTGACATCAGTACCACGAACCTGTTACATCTATTAACCTGTTAAGCGATAATCTTCTACACCGGCGGTTCTGCAAGACCGGAAACCAAAAATAGGTTGTGGAACTGTTCCAAAAAGTAGCAGGAAAAAACAAGACTAAATATAAAAATAAGAAACACACATTTTAGTTAGAATTCATCTGTCACTTGAGCCGTTGAAATTAAGCAGATGTCAACGCGGCCAGATGTGAGACATCATTCACAAAAACCATGAAGAAACCAGTTTACTTCTGTACCATAAACTATTTCGGGACCGTGTTGGTGGCACCACCTGCAAACCACTTTTAAAAAGACTGAAGACTGAAGAATGACAGAAGATTCTAAAGAAACGTTTGAGGAGTCTGAACTTCTCAGCACCTTCACAAATCGCTCTCTTATTACTGCATTGGAGTAAAAGATCTCCAGACCCTGTTTACTGTGAGAAGATGATAGAAAAAAATACGTCTAGATTTTCATGCCCATACAAGGCAGTCAAACATTCCAGCTGGAGACAGTTATTGGTTCTTTAAAAAGATCTACAATAGCTTGCTAAATACAGAGCATGGCAGTTCTGGATTCTTATCTGCGTATAACAGTGAGGTTTCAGACTTATTTATATGAAGGTTTATGTTTTTGGACCTCATAAAAGTGCTCACTCTTTAGAGGGGACTGGTGTAAAGTATAAGAACAGAGTCCTGTCTATGTAAATGTCATGTCACTGTACACACTCATAAAAAACAGTTATGACTGGTAAACAACATGCCTAACTAGTGTACTAAGACTCTAGTGTACTGTACTAGTGTACTAAATGCTCTTAAAGGTACAGTGTGCGATGTGCAATGTGTTCTATAGCCCCGCCCCAAACTTACGCCATTGGTTGACCCGGGCAGGGGGTGGATGCTCTCTGTTGAATGGGCGAGTGATCATAATATGTTACTTGAGCGTTTGCAGGCGATCTCTGGACATCAAGTTTTGCTGGTCCCCACCATCATACCTGCTAAAATGCACCTGGATTTAAAAATACACAAACCAATAGGTTAATCTGAAACCTGTTACAATATACCATCATTAGCAAAAGACTTTATTTATAAATGGTACCTTTATCTCTTTTGTTTTATATTTTGTCAGTTTCCAATGAGAGAAACACTGTGTGTGAGTATGTGAAATATTAGGACTGTACTGTACCGGGCTGCATAAAGACAATGGGATTACCCACAAGGCACTGCACAACCTGGTGTGTGTTTACTCAGTCTGTGCTGGTTATGGGATACAGCGAAAGAGAAAGAAACTTCAAAGCGAGAAAGGAGAGCTTGAGTTATAAAGCTGTAAATAAAACAAAGAGCCAACATTAGCAAAGCCAATCTAAAACTGTCACTTTTAAAGTTTATCTCTCAAAAGTTCTTGAAAAATGAATATCAAACACAGAGTTGCAAATTCAGAATTTTCTAGTGACTAGTATTTATTTCCAATAAAGAAAAAATGAAGATACGGACTCAAACAACAAAGTATCTATTGAATATCATCCTAGTTTTTGTGGCATTTGTGTCCCCGTGAGACAGTTTTACAAAGCAGTTCAGAGAGTTTACTAGAAGATTAGCTTTTCATAGTCAAATTACAATGTGTTTCTAAGGTGTTTCAAATACCAGGCTCTGACAGATTGTGTTTGCCTCCGCTCGTACATTTTTCCAGGGTGTCAAATGGGAAATGGGACAGAGCACAAAGGCAGGAAGCTGAGCCAGTCGCTGGGCTATGCAAACTGTGCAGTGAGCGAGACGGGAGAGCCCACGGCTAATGAGGGCCTGTGAAATCTGTGTCAAGCCCTCTGTTGAGCAAACACCAGACCCTGCAGTAACGTTTCCCTAACGTTTCCACTAAGTAACAAAAATTTTATTTGGGAAGTTCTGGGAACGTTCAAAATGTCCAGTTTTGTTATTGCTTATTTATAAAAACATTATTCAAGCATTTTTTTAAAGACAGCAAATTTTTTTTAAATGTTCCACTAACTACCTAAGCATAACGTTTTTGATATATATGATACATAACAGTAAAAAAAACATTCAAAATATAGCAATATATATAATGCAGATTGGGCGTACTGCAATATTAACAAAATGAATGTATTATTCCACCTTCATTTCTATTGCTTGTTTCAAAAACTATGTAAAAAGTGAAGATACGTCCAAAAACATCTCGCACGTTCAAACAAAGTGATCACATTTAAATCCGTCGTGCTTAAAACATAGTTTTTCTCTTCCAAAACAAACCATCAGTGCCAAAGACAAACACTCTGAGAAATACCCTCATGCAATAAAGAATCACACTGAAGTATGAAAAACAAGATCAGCTTAAATGGTTTTGGTGGAATCTGGATCATTTATACCTCCTGCCGTCTCTGGGTGGGGCTTTTTTTTACTGTGCGGCCTGGATCGACAGAACAAACAGAGATAAACAAATATGCAAAGGAACAGAAAAAGTAAGGACATCTCACAATGGCCTAATAAACCAAAAGTGGGTGTGGAGAGCTCGCTTTAATATCAGCCCCGGTAACAAACAGAAGAGCAGGACAGGAGGAATGTACAACAGACAAAAACACAAAGACTGCCAAAAAAAAAAAATGGAAAGATAACCGCAAGATATGATTTAAAGTGGATTGGGTTGTGCCAGGATTTTCTTTATATGTCTGCCCAGAATTGGTACCAGCATGCCTGAAAACAAAGACCAATTACAGATGAGAGCTCATCGTGTCTGTTTCAGATCAGACGACCAAAGCATTTCAACTCCCCAGCTAACGGGGAGCGTTCTCAGAACGTTGGCTAACGTTCTATCTCGAAACATTCTTGCAGTAACATTTCATTAACGTTATATATCGCTTCTATGTTCTCCTCGCATTGTAAGTCGCTTTGGATAAGCGTCTGCTAAATACCTAAAAGTAAATATATCAGTACAGCAAAAACGCTATTCTTGAGCATAACCTTCTTATAACCAAGCAATGACGTTAAAACAATGTCTAAAAAACTGACGTTTTGAATGCTCCAAGAACATTCAAAATAACATTCTTAACATTTTTGTTACTTAATGGAAGCGTTAGGAAAACATTCTCCAAAAGGTGTAAGCTGGGTCAAAGCCAGCAACCTTATGCAACAACAACGTTCAAAATGCTTTTTGAAAGAATCAAACATGAATCAGATGAATATATATCAGACCTCCAGTAGGTCTTTTGAAACCCTGTACAGTAAAGTGTGACAGAAGTCACGGCACGTTTTAAAGGCAAAGTAAATATTGCTGAGGTTACTAAACTTGTGTTTGAGAATGTAAATAGACCAGCTTTTAGGGCAGTTTATGGCTCCCATATCTGCTACTGTTATGTGTCAAACTTTCTCCCTCGCCCCTCGGTTTAGGAGGAATGTTGTTTGTGAATTTTATCAGTCGAAGAGACACCTCACGTTTATCTTGCATTCTGACAAGGCATTAGCTCTCTGCCTCCCCACTCATTCCTACACTGTAAAAATATGCATTCAGCCCTTAAAAATCAGACTAAATCACATTAAATAATAAACCTTACTAAGACTTAATATTATCTCAGAATCAACCTGATTATATTAGGCAACAAATGTTATTTTTAAGGGTCAGATTAAGTCCCGGATAACAATTTCACCACTTTTGGTCACCATAATTTTGCTTTTCACATGGTCACCACAATTTTGCGTTAGCCACACCCTTAATCTAGCCCTTTCCCTGACTCTCAAAGCTGATTGGCTGCTTCAGGACCTAAAAAATGCAAATTATTCTTATTACTGTGTTTACATAGGGACATAGATATGAGACTAATTGTATACAACAGTCTATAATACTTTGAGTTCACATTGCTATAAGCACTAATATGAGTTATAGCTGTACATCTGCCTATAGAATGAGATCGAGCGCCCCCCGCAGGACACTTCAGTGAACTGCTGCTAAAACTAATGGACTCGGAGGAAACAGGTGTCCACATTTACTGCCAAATGTCTATTTTAGCAACAAAACACAGGCAGTCAATGAGCTGTGGGTCACCTAAACAAATATGTACAAAACAATATGTTAAAAAAACAATAAAATGACACTAAAAAACACTAAAATGTGAAAATGGTCAGATACAGTGATATACAGTGTGTGTGTATATATAAATGCACAGATTGGAAAAACTCAATCATTAAACACTTTCCATGTGAGTTTCCACGCACAAGGAATATTTGGGCAGCTAAAGGGCAAGAAAACATGAGCAGGGTAGGGAGGAGTCTCTCAAAACAAGTGCCTCTGGCTGAAACTTAAAAAACACCACTGCATAGTTGCAAGTTAACCTCCTTAACGTGGATGACAAGTTTAGCTTGTAAACAACTGCTGTAAAAACTACAAACCATTAAACCACAAACACACCCGATTCAGTCGCCGGATCTTCTTATATATGTTGACAGATGTGACGTCACCACCAAAAGTCGGACCCGACAGCTTTAATTATAAATCATTATTATAACGTTACCTTTGCAGATTTATAATATTATTTATTATTTACACACTCAGTTACTGAAGTTACAGCTGAAAATAACCTTAAAATAACCTTGTGAACAATTATTGTGATTTTAGGATTTTGGATGTCACATCTCAGCTGTTACCTTCAGCGGTCGGTGATCATCGCGTTGGCCCGTTTAGGGGCTTCGCTTGTGGGGTCTGAACGCATCTCGTGCGTTTTATCACCCCAGGGGGGGCAAAAACTTAACAAATCACCAACAGATCTTCTTGCCCCATTAACGCTCGCGCGTTTCCCTGCGCATTCCCGCATGAGGAATGACACCGAGGGAAAGAATTCCCAGCTGGAAAACCCCGCCCTGGTGTGGCGTGAGGTGAACGGAGGTGAACCGCGGGCCGCGCTCCCGCGGGCGGTTACGACGGCCGGCAATGACGTCACAGCGCCAGGCTCGCTAGCGGCTAAGACAATAGGGACTCCAAGAACCGGGCTTCCTTGAATTGTGCGCCGTTTCCACAGCCGGGGGTAAAAAGACACGACGCGGGCCGTTTTTTTGCCCCCGGAGTGCCGGACCGGATCGCGTTTGTTATCGTGCGAAACGGTTTGAAACGTCCGCGTCAGCGCAACAGCCGTCCCGCGAGATCGCCGATGACGTCATAACAGTGATCTGAAGGTGGAAAGATGGAAAAAGTCACTCGTGTTACTTCAAAACATTTATTGGATTACAAACCGAAAGCTGCGGAAAAATAAAGTGCAATTTTAGACGTTGAAAACAAAAGAACAGCTGGAATATTTTCAGTAGCCAGGAAAACAAAAAGCCATTATTGCTTTTGTTTATTAATACTACATTCTTAAAGGGACAGTTCACCTAAAATGTAAATTCTGTCAGATGTAAATTACTTTTAAGTCATTTAATTACTTTATCATGTTTCATAAACCCATATGACTTTCTTCATTGGAGCACAAATGAATGTTTATATAATGATTGTACTATCACAAAATTTGACTGGAGTGAATGGGGACTGGAGTGAATGGGGACTGGAGCTTTAAAGCTTCAAATGGATTCAAACAGCACCATAAAGTGTAATAAAAGTAGTCCACAGATCATAGTCCACAACTTCTGGGGTCAAAAGATAGTTTTGGGTGACAAAACCATTTTAAAGAGCTTTAAAGCTTCACTCCTTTTTTATTGGGAATGCTTGGAAAGATCTTCCAAACATTTCTTTTGTGTTCCACAGAAGACAATCATACGAGTTAGAAACACCATGAGGCTGGAAACATTTCTAGTTTTAGATGAACTATTCCTTTAATAAAATCTCAGCTAAGCTGTTAGCTTAGCTAAGACTTGATTGGTTAAGTCGCTGGTCTCAATGATGGCAGTATATACTGATGTGAATTACAGTAGCTTGTTTCGTTTGGAGCAGAAACACTCGTAGGTTCTAGGCACGTTCTAGACACGTTCTAGGTTCGAGCTGTTTCTTGCATAAGTGAAATTCCAGGATGTTCCTTTAGGAGGCCGCGACCTTCCTCTTACACTCCACGGAGCAGAGCAGCATTCCCTGCAGGGCCATGAAGCGCTGGCCCATCAGACACTTGGAACAGCAGGAACACTGGAAGCATTGAGGCTCGGCGTGCCAGTGGTGATCTCCATACGACACCCGCTGAGCTTCGGGTTCGATGGGGTTCTGGCAGGCCGCACAACACTGTGAACACAGATATATACGTTTTAATGTATAATTAG